>MDKI01028162.1:0-18205 GCA_005239505.1 Nicotiana paniculata | reverse complement strand
TTTTGTGAGCATAAGTATTTTTCTTTGTAAATCATTTGGACGTTTCACATTAAACCGATTAGTATATATATATATCACATTCTCATCAAGAATAGGTTCAAGAGAGGATATAGTTAATTGGGTCTAGACACATTATAGGCCTATTAATAGAGAAATGCAGGTTGCTAGTTAATTTAAAGCTCGCTATAAAAATATAATATTAAAATAAAGGAATTATTGTAGGATAGTGAAATGAATCACGAACTAATTCAAGAATCGTTGCAATAAGTAATTAAAAATATACAAATTTATTCATTGGATAAGAAAGAGATAAATAATTAAAATACTTTAAATATGCTTAAAATTTTTAAATGTACTTTAAATATTAGCCCATGTGTTCATACCCGAACCTTGGGTTGATATGCTTAAATAATAAAAGGATCATGCGCGCATTTCGCGTCTCGATGCCTTTAGATTTAAAAGTAATTATATTATAACCATGTGTATATTCCGTACTTTGGTTTAATATTTAATTTCAAAGAAGTACCTTGTGTGCGTTCCGCATCTTGGTAAATACAACTAATAAAATATAATAATTAATTAAGCGGTAATAAATAAGTCATGATCAATAAAATACAAGAATAGCTAAAAATTGATCTAAGCCTTACATGAGTCAATAAAGCGACCGTGCCAGAACCGCGGGACTCGAGGGGTGCCTTACACCTTCCCCTCGGTTAACAGAATTCCTTACTCAGTCTTCTGTTTTCGTAGACCATAAATTCAGAGTCAAACCATCCTTTGTTAATGGATTCAAGATAAAACGTGGCTTGGAACACCAAAACTCAATTCCAAGTGGCGACTCTAAATAATAAATAATCCCTTTTCAAAACATCACTTCGATTGGAAAAACTCTTTTAACTCAACCTCGTAATATGGTTGTAAAAAAAGAAGAGAAGTGTGACAATACAAAGTTCGTAGAATGATCGTATTCTAAGAGTGTGATGTAAACAGCCTACCCTAATGCAAACATAAGTGATTGAGACGGTTCGAACACGTAACATGTATAACAACATTAGAATATGAAAAAAGAAAAAAAATGAAAAGATGAAGAAATGAATAATGAATTTAACTTGCAATGATTTTGACACTGCTGGTGTAAGTCATCATGTTATAGCAGATTACCTACTTTATTTTTCAGGTTGTTTATGTAAATTACATCTACTTGACTATCTTTTAAGTGACTAGATAGAGGTAAAAGAAATTACATAGTATAAAAGATAGCACGTAACCGTCCAATAAAAGTAAAAATAGTAACTTGAAAAATAAGATAGATTATTGGCTACGACCCGTTAAAATACACAGATAATGTAAAATATCTTTATATTATTAGTATAAATAAGTTAAATACTTTTCAGAAAAGATCAGAGACCAATTCTCATCAAACTGCTTATAATTTGTTGTGAACCTATGACTGCTTAATTGGTAACCATTTTTTTTCTTCCTCTTTTTGAATATATATATATATATATGGATTTAACCATGCTCAAATGATGTAGTTCACATAAAGGAGTGAATGACTAAAGGTTGTTTATTAATATAATTATGAATTCAACTCCAAAATAGTTACTGAGCAAGGACTAAATTGATTACAGATGTTGACAGCAAAGTCAAAAGGAAAAAATATAATCATAGGTTATATTATCTTTTTCTTTACCCTAGAATTCAAATTTACCTAAAAACAAAGTTACAAATCAAAACTTAGAAAAAATGTCTCTCAAACAATTATTAGAATAGGTAAAAGGTAAGGTGAAAAAGTACAAAAAGGAATATATACAAAATAAAGGTACAAATAAAAAGACAGCAAGTATTTTGTTTGCAACTAACAGCACAGAAACAAAAAGAAAAAAAAAAGTTATAAAAAACAACAGATAGAAGAAGACAGACAACTGTGTTTTTGAAAAATCAATACTTCCTCATTTGTCCTGTTTGGCCTCCCTCCAAGAAATCCAAAATAGCAAACAACTTTCAATAAAAACCACAGTTTCATATACACAAAAATTCAAATATTTCAATTGAATAAATGACAAAAATGGTCCTTATTTTGGGTAGTTTTCAAGTAGTCCCTAAAATATATACTCCTAATACTTTTAGTTGTTTTTCAAAAAGTGAACACTTTTAATCTCTATCAAAATATTTAACAAACTCTGCCTGTTAGATTTTACGAAAACTATTACAAACAACACGAAAATCTGGTTAAATTTTAGAAACTATAACAAAATAACAGTACGAGACATCAGAAAAAGACCAAAAATAACAATAACTGCACCTCCAAATAACTCTTTTCCCATAGTTCCTGTTAAATATTTGACAGAGACCGAAAATACCAATTTTTAGC
The DNA here is from genome assembly GCA_005239505.1 of Nicotiana paniculata. Taxonomy (NCBI): domain Eukaryota; kingdom Viridiplantae; phylum Streptophyta; class Magnoliopsida; order Solanales; family Solanaceae; genus Nicotiana; species Nicotiana paniculata. The sequence continues at coordinate 15,831 of MDKI01028162.1, read as the reverse complement.
AAGCTTAAAGGATCAAAATTGCTCAAAGTTATATTTAAAGGACTATAGTGAACCAATCTCAAACATAGGAGACTCTTTTTGTCATTTTCTCGTTTCCATTTGTATACAAATGATCAAAACCTTTGAAACTATGATTCATTTGTTCTCTTCTTCCTTGTGATCTCTCTAAGGTCATATCACATCTCATATTTCATTTTCTTTACACTATGCCTATATCAACCATTGATCATTCAACACTTAAAAAACCAAACTCAACCAATAATACAAATGAATCTAAATTTTTTTTCAGTACAAAGCCTAAAAATAAGAAGAAATTTATGTCAGTGAGTTTTGGAGGGCTAGGATGTAAAGGAAAGTTAAATTCGCCGCCGGTGTCGGCACCGGCAGTCATAAGATCAGCAGCTCAATGGGAGAGTAGTAACCAAATGAGGAAGAAAAATACAAGGAGAAATAAGACCACATTGTCAAGTACAAGTACTAGGAATCTAGCTAATGTTGTTGTTGATATTCCTGATGTTTGTTGTGCTCCTCCTGGTATTGGTTCTGCTTCTGATGTTGCTCCTAGACCAAGAACCACTTATCAAAGATCAAATAACAGAGAGGTAAAGATTCTCATTAAGAATTTAAGTTAAATATACACTCATTGTAGTTTTAGGGTCTGTTTGGAAGGTCGCCCGGTAATTGGGATTGGTGTAATTACCAGGGTAGTAATTACACAACCTAATAATTACGACGACATGTTTGTTTGTCATAACGTAATCATAGTATAATTACAAGAGTAATGTTTGGTTGCACAAGTGTAATTGCATAGTTAGATTAAATTTTAAATAAAGTAATTATCAAAACTTAAAAATTAATACAATAAATATATGCCTAGATGTTTTATAAGTATAAATAGTATAGGTTTGGTATTTAAGATGCATATTTTTTCTTGAATATACACTAATAAGTAATCATATATTTCTAACTAATATTATAAAAAATAATTAATACATTTATTCTAAATTAATAATATTTAGTTTAATTAATTATAAACATTAAAAACATACGTTTTATAAGAACATCATGGAATGCATGTTTGATAAAATAAATTAATATTAAATATAATATCATAATATTATGCAAATATTTGACAAAACTAATATATCAATTCTAACTAAAAAGTAAACAACATAAAATGTGAAATAACAAGCCAATACTACTAAAACAAGTAAATTGGAACTATAAATATAGCACAATTTTAAAATTCCAAAAAAAAATAAAAAAACTTTAGCCTATGTCAAATTCCAACGTAATAAAACTAAGTTCCAATACTACTTGAGATTAGGAAACATAATAAGTTTATAACCTCACTCAACAACGAAATTCTACTTCAATAGCAGATTACTTATCATTTATTCTAGGTGACAGTCAATACTTATTTAATAGAGTTACCTTTAACTTCCTTATAAATGACCTAATAGAGTGTACATATCCTTTTTAACATCGTCAATGAATAGAACTTGGATTATTTTACAGCTTGTTTGGATGGTTGTTACGTATTGTTTCATAATGTATCGTATTGTATTGGATTGTATGGTATTGTATCGTTTGATAAATACAATGTTTGGATAGATTGTGTCGTTTGTCATCGTTTCATGATATCACGCACCAACAATATGAAGAATAAACTTGCAATATTATAAAGAAAAATTATGATACAGGGTAAAATTATTATATAAAAAGGTAGGGTAAATAATAAAACAAAATTATTTAATAGTAATGAAGGGTGAGATTGAGAGAAAAAGACAAGGTAACGACGCAACCACACCAAATCGGTCGTTTACATAAAGTGACATATTTCGTCGTTATGTAACGAAAGATTTAACGATACGATACAGTAAAATTTAAGTAACAATCAAGACAAACATCGTATTTTAAGTAACAATACGATACAATACAACGGGTAACAACCATCCAAACAAGATTTTAGTGACAAAATGCACCTGTTAAAAGGAATGAGATTGTCTCCCCTGATGCCTGTGGTTAGAGAAATATGAACATGATATAGACTTTTTAGGTTACAACCAGAGGGTTTAAGGATTTAAATTTTATGGGTTCGAGTTATGAATTCTAACACATCTCATTTGATTTCTTGTATTCGAAATTGACTACTTGAACTTGTTTATTAAATTTTATGAGCTAAAACTATTGGGTTCAGATTAATCCATTACATATATACTAAATCCGCCCCTGGTTACATATTTTCTGCTGATGGGAAGAAAATGATAATCATGGTATTATGTTCTTGAAACTAAATTAGCTTTACAAATGGCTTACAGTTCAAGTACTCTAATTTTAGGCTCATACTAATATTTTACTACTTGTCTGGCCATTTTTGTAAATGTCTATAGTTTCCATGTTGTTGTAGAATGAATGATCAAACTCAAAATAGCTACAAATTTCTCTGTTTTTATCTATATGAAGATCTTCTGCATTTCCTTTTGAATTTCCAAACATCCTTCCTTTTAATGTCACAACTCACTAGCAAGAGTTTACTAATAAATTGTGTATGTTTCGGATTGCATTCGAATAGCAGTCTCGTGTTGCAAGGAGAACTGCAAATGATGAAGTAATTTCTCGGTTCCATGCCTCTAATATAAGGCATCAATGCCCCCGTTCTCATCGACGTCCTCCGGTTAGTAAAAAACTTACTCACATCCGATGTTTATACCAGTTGTTTCTCTACTTACTCGAATGCTTTTCGTATGATCAAATTTTGGTCTCACTCGAACGTTGCAGATCATGATCCTTAGACAAAACCTGCAATTTACTAGACACTTAGATGGTGATGATCAATATGGATCCTGGAGACTGGATGTAGATGATATGTCATATGAGGTTCGTCTTTTAAATACACTGACAGTATAAATAATTATTTACACTGTTGATGTATATAAGTTAAGTTAATTTCTTTATAATGTACATATGCCAAGAATTGAACTGATCTAGTATTTTGGTGTTTTTTTTTGCAGCAATTGGTTGAATTGAGTGATAGGATTGGGTATGTGAGCACTGGTTTAGCAGAAGATAAAATTGTCCAATATATAAGAAAGTTTAAGCTCTCAACAATTGACTCTTCTGCACTGCTCATCTCCACTGACAAAGCCTGGAGATGTACCATTTGTCAAGTAAGTTCACTATTTCACATGTTTTTCCTACTTTTAAAAAATAAATTGCAACGACAAGAGCTACCGCCACGTGACTTGGAGGTCATGAATTCAATCCATAGAAATAGCTTCTTGTAAAAATGCAAGGTAAAGCTGCGTAAAATTGAACCAATATGGTCTGGCCCTTTCCTAGACCCCGCACATAACAAGAATTTAGTCCACCGGGCAACCCTTTTTTTTAATTTTTGCTCAACAATAATAAGAGTTGTCGTCGTGCGACCAAGAGGTCATTCAAGCTGTGAAAACAGTTTCTTGCAGAAATGCAATGTAAGAATATATATAGACACTAATATGGTCTAACCCTTTCCCAAATCCCGCATATAACGGGAACTTAATACAGTGAGCTGCCCTTTTTTTTTTCCTTAAAATATTTAGCGCATAATAACAGAATACTATTGATATTAACATTCTTTTTGACAATAAATATTGTCTCTACAGGAAGGATACAAAGTTGATGATGAAATAGGAAGACTTGAATGTGGACACTACCATCATATTGAGTGTATAAAGAAATGGCTTATGCAGAAGAATACATGTCCAGTTTGCAAAAGTGCAGCAGTTTCTATTGTTTTCAAGATTTCGGATCAGACACAAAGAGTTTAAAGATTTTTGATCTTCTTTTCTTCTATTAAAACAAATTCTTGCCTCAGAATATAGCCAGAGAACATTAAATTCAGAGGCACAAATTGCTTTTTGCTTTTAGTTTTTCCTATTGGTTTGTTAGGAGTGAGATTGTGTGATGTTCTTACACTTCAACTTTATGTTGGTTTTGAACATTGTAATGATAAGTTTGTTATCCAATTCCTCTTCTTTTCTTTTAACATTCTTCCCCTTGTTTGGCTTTGCAAGAGATTATAAACCTGCCCCTTCTTCACTTAGTTTCTGTCTGACCTTCACGGAATACAGGTATAAACAGCGAAAGTAAATAGCCAGGAATACTAGTGAGTTTAAGCAAACATTAGTGAGCTTTTCCGTGTGATGACCCGATAGGTCACTTTGAGTGTTAGCCTTCATTTCCGTGTTTTGAGACCTTGAATAACTCCGTTTAGTCTTCCTCGATTTGAGTGCGCAGTCTGTGTTTTTTTTCGAAAATTTTTAATGTGAAAAGTTGAAGAAAATGTAAATTTTAACCTTAAAAATGATTAGAGTTGACTACAGTCAACATTTTGTGTAAACGAATCGGATCACTGTTCTGACAATTCTGGTGGGTCGTATCATAATTTTAGACTTGGATGTATGCCCGGAATCGAATTCGGAAGTCCCTAACTTGATTTAACGTGATTTGTTGAAAACTAGTAATTTGAAGGCTTAAAGAATTGCTACGTTTGACCATAGGTTGTCTTTGTTTCTACCGGTTTCGAATTTCGGTTCCGGAACTCGGAATATGTTCATTTCACTATTTATGACTTGTCTGCAAAATTTGGTGCAAAACGGAGTTGATTTGACGGGATTCGGACGTCCGGTTGTAAATTTGGAAGTTCTTAAGTTTCTTTGAAAATTCAATTCATTTTGATGTCCAATTTGTAGTTCTAGATGTTAATTTAGTATTTTGATCGCGCAAGTAAGTTCGTATATTGTTATTATATTTGTTTGTATGTTTGGTTTGGAGCTCGAGGGGCTCGAGTGAGTTTTGAATAGGCTACGGATCGATTTTTGGACTTGGATAGCTGATGGTTTGTCACTTTGTGCTTCGCGATCGCGAAGGGGAAATTGGGACAGGGGCGGAGTCTTCAGCGCGATGGCTTGGTCGTGAACGCAGAGCATTATGGTGTTTACCCTTCACGAACGCGACCAGTCTCTCGCGAACGGCTGGGTTATGGGGCCTGGGAGGGGAGCTTAGCCGTTATTCTTCGCGAACACCGTCATCGGGACCGCAAATGCGAAGGGAGGTGGGAGTAAGCCTTCGCGAACGTGAAAGCCTTTGGTCGCTGCTGCTTCGCGATCGCGTCAGGTGTCTTGCGAATGCATTGAACACTTGACACCCAGTCTTTAAAACTTCTAAAAATCAGGATTTAACCCATTTTTCACCATCTCCACATTAGAGCTCGGCCTAGAGGCGATTTTGAAGTGAAATTTCATCCCCACTTCGTAGGTTAGTATATTTTAACTCGTTTTCTTCCATTTTCATCAACAACCCATTAAATTCTAACCTTTAATCTATGCTCTTTCATGGTAGACTACCAAAAATATTACTGAGTCAAAGATTTTCTGGACAAAAATAGGTATTTGATTCTCTAAAAAAATTAAATGTATGTCTCTCAAGGCCATAAGATATGTTCCATCATCAAGAGACTACTCTAACAAGGAGACTCCAGATAGCCCCATCCATCATTAAGATTGAAGTCAATTCGACATCTTTGTAATTCGTTGTAATGATTATACTAAAAAAGTATAAACCATTAACTATTAAAAAGTTTGAGTTACTAAAATCAACCAAACTGAAATTTATGTCCAAACACAACTCTAAATTTTAAATATCATTTCATCATTTTTTAAAATTTTATAATTCTTATGTCCAACGCCTACTAAATCCCGTCTTTAAAAATAGTTGGATGAATTTTCTTTTTGGAGTCAAATTTAAATTAACAAGGGCAGAATTTAAGTAGTGAAAAAGGCCATTTGTGCAAATTCCCTAATTTGTTTAGATAGCTTGGATTGAAGAGGAATGTAAGAAAAAAATGATATTGTATAATCGTTCTTCAAATAATAGCCAACAAAGGAATGTCAAGTCAAAATAGGTATTGGGTCCATAAAATCATATTTGGGCTTACATATACCCCTCAATTTTGGGCCGATGGGCTATGAAATAAGATCTGTAAACTTTCTTCATGCAAAGAGTAAAACCAAAACAATCTCAGTCACCGCAGCTCCTCCCCCGCCCCTCTCACCGCCGTTAAACGGCGGTTTCAAATCATCTCTTACCCCACCCCTTTTTCTCCCTCTGGCCAACTCCATACTTATATAACATTAGAGTAGAAAGTAAAAAAGAAACCCAATAAATGGCTTGTGAGAGTAACAGCCTGCAAATTAGGGAAGAAGTAAAAAGAGTGTTTATAGGAGCCGGCTGTAATAGAATAGTGAATAATGTTTCATGGGGTGCTTCTAATTTAGTTTCTTTTGGTGCCCAAAATGCTGTTGCCATTTTTTGTCCAAAGGTTCTTTCTTTTTTAAACTTGGATTAGCTTTAATTTAATGTTTAGTGACTTTTTTTTTTCTGTATTAGTTTATGTTCTTATGTTGGTTTTGTTTTATTTATCAGACAGCTCAAATCTTGATTACACTACCTGGTCATAAAGCTTCTGTGAATTGTACTCTTTGGCTTCCCAATAGCAAGTTTGCATTTAAAGGTACTGCCTTTTTTTCTTCTTTCTTTTTTACCCTAGTTATTATATTTGTGTTGATATTTGAGGGTGGTTACAACAACAACAACATACCCAATGTAATCCCAAATAGTGGGCTTTGGGGGGTAGCGGGGAGGCTAGTGTGTATGCAGACCTTTTCCTTACCTCGTAGAGATAGGGAGGTTGTTTCCAATAGATCCTCCGCTCAGTAAAGCATAATCTCAACAATAGTGAAAAGAAAATGGTCAGAAATAACAGTGAGAAGCCATGGAAAAGAAGCATATATATATATATATATATATAGAGAGAGAGAGAGAGAGAGAGAGAGAGAGATAAAGATATATATAGAAAGATAGTAAGAGGGCCAAAATGAAAGAAATTGTAAGGTTAAAAAAATTATTATTTTTGTGACTAAAAGTGGTGTAAATAAGTGTTCCATTAACTGATTAGTTTAATTCTAACTTATTTTTTGTCTTATTTATACAAATAAGTGGTTGTGGAGGCTAGTATCATAGTTATTCATGGTACAATACTTCAGCTGAAAAATGAGGGGATGAAGGATCTAAGGAAGATAAATTTACTAATGTCATGTTAAAATTTTCACTTGCTCATCGTTTTTGCGCTTTTTCTTTCCCGAGAGTTATAATTTTTGTACTTCACTTAGTTGTTCATAACATGCAAAGTACCTGCTTCACTATCACTTTTTTCACTCAAGTGGCTAAATATGTAAATAGTTTACATGTTTAACATGTAAGAATGAATCAATATTGAAGCTAAATGTATAATGCTTGGATGTTTAAGCTAAATATAGATGGCTTGTTCAATGTACAAATAATGAGAAACTTATTTATTTCTGTAGTATTACTATTATCGAATATGCGACACACCCACATTTTTACTTTTCTAGGGAAGCTTGTATTTCCTTGATTCTATAAAAACATGCTCCTAAGGTCTAATCCTGCTGCTTCTAGCCAGTTATTGAATAAGGCTTTGTGTACTTGCAGCTAAGCATATGGAACAACACTATTTGCTTTCTGGAGATGCTGAAGGTCTTATAATTTTGTGGGAATATTGTCTTGTGGATGAGAAGGTAGTCCTTTTGCTTGTTACACATCCCCATGTTACCCTACACTGCTCCCGCTTGATTCATTTTCTTAAATTTTTTTCCTGATAGTGGAGATATGTCTTACAAGTGCCTCAAGCCCACAAAAAAGGTGTTACCTGCATCACAGCGATAATGGTGTCTCAACAAGAAGCAGTTTTTGCGTCTGCATCTTCTGATGGCACAGTGAACATATGGGAAGTAGTCTTTCCATGTACTCGTGGAGGTGAGAAGGATATATCTTAATTGCTTTGCTGTCTAGCTTTTAGTTGTTACATGATGATCAACCTATCAGTAAAAAAAGTAGTTACGTGGTTATCAGTGTCCATTCTATTGCATAGGAAGCTTCTGCTCCTTCTTTTCTAAAATTTTGATGCCTTTCTGCAGACGCTGTAATCACTTTGAAAGCTGAAATTACTCTAATTTCAGTGCTTTTAGGTTCATCCTTGTAATCGGTAATCCAACCAATATGTGCAATGGTCATATCAATAGTCTGAAATATTATCTGCATTTTCCTGCAACACTATAACCGTCCAAATTATCCATTATATTTTCTTTTATGGAAACCATGAGGAATAACCGACTAAGTCGCAACCCACACAGGTATTTGTGTTTAAGACCTTAAGCTAGATTAGATTTTGGTGTAAGGAAGTGTTTTATTATTTGTCTTTCAAGTGGAAGGTAATTCAGTGAGCAGCCTTTTCTCTGTCCTCTCTGCAGATTTAATTAGGTCTATGTGGGTGCAATTAGATGAAATATTCTTTTCTTTGTTACTTTCATGTTCTTCATTATTTCATTAAACTCTGAATCAGAATTTTGAGATGATATCCTATAGTGATTTTTGGTGTAATTGCCAAGGTGCACGTGATCTTAAAATCTACGGACAAATTGCTTTTTCCATCTATATATTCTCCCCTCCTTCACGTGTTTTACCTTACTGCTATATAGTTCTTGGTACTAATATTACCTCTACTTTGATCTGGCTTTTGTAGGTGATTGCAAATTGTCATGCTCGAATTCTCTGTTTGTTGGTCCAAAACCAATGGTTGCTCTTTCACTAGCAGAGCTCCCAGCAAATAGCAAGCAGCTGGTTCTGGCCATGGGAGGATTAGACAGCAAAATCCATCTATATTGTGGTGAGAGAAATGGAAAAGTATGAAACAGCAATTCATATTTCTTGTTCATTTGCTTACATTACCATCTGCGTTGCTGATAATAAGCCACTGTTTCTTTTTCTTTTTTGGTCCCTAGTTTCTTCGCGCTTGTGAGTTAAAGGCTCATACCGACTGGATTAGGAGTTTAGATCTCTCATTGCCTGTCTACGTGAATGGTGAAACTAGTCTTCTTCTTGTAAGTTCATCTCAAGACAAAGGCATACGCATATGGAAGATGACTTTACAGGATTCTTCAGCTAATAGCAAGAAGCAACAAACAAGCTTGGCTTCTTACATTAAAGGTCCTGTACTTGTAGCCGGCTCGTACTCTTATCAGATTTCTATGGAATCTCTCCTCATTGGACATGAGGATTGGGTATACTCAGTGGAATGGCAACCCCCGTCGACTTCTTCTGTCGAGGAAATTGAGTGTTTTCAACCGCAAAGCATTTTATCTGCATCCATGGATAAGACAATGATGATCTGGCAACCTGAAAAGACCACTGGTATTTGGATAAATGTAGTTACCGTCGGGGAATTAAGTCATTGTGCTTTGGGATTTTATGGTGGGCACTGGAGTCCCAATGCCGATTCTATTTTAGCTCATGGTTATGGTGGGTCTTTTCACCTTTGGAAAAATGTCGGTGTTGATTTTGATGATTGGAAGCCACAAAAAGTTCCGTCTGGACACTTTGCTGCAGTCTCAGACATTGCGTGGGCTAGATGTGGGGAATATATGATGTCTGTCAGTCATGATCAGGTAATCTTATTGCATTTAGAAATTTTTTCATTATTAGAATCTTTTTTTGTGTGGAGGTCGAGGATTACCGAGGATATGACCCATGATAGAAAGATGTGGAGGTCGATGATTAGGGTTGTAGGTTGACAGATAGTAGTGTGTTCCTCCTAGACTTACCAGTAGAACTAGGACTATCTTTGTATTACCTTATTCATGGTTCTTTACTATTATATGCTGTGTCATTCACGCTGTTACCAAAATACATTGTTGTTACTATTGTGTGCCATTTGTTGCTTTATCTCCGCTATTTCTTGAGCCGAGGGTCTATCAGAAACAACCTCTCTATCTCTATAAGGTAGGGGTAAGGTTTTTCGTACACACTACCCTCCCCAGACTTTATTTATGGGAATACACTGGGTTTGTTGTTGTTGTAGTAGTATTAGAATCTTTTTTTGTGAATGGTATTCATTGATTTAAGCTATTTGACAACAAATTGTTGACGTTTCCGCTTTTCCTGCCTACCTTTTTAATAAGAAAGAGGTTTTGTTTACTTACCCAGTAAATAACAAAGAAAATAAGTTTTATTTTTTAGGTAAATTATTACAAAGATGTAGAATATGTGCACGTAAACTAAATCAAAGATGGTGTCAGGTAAATAGAGCTTTCAAGTGTTACTACAGATTAGTCAGGGTAACATCATGAAAGAGGCTTATCACATTACAATGCTAAAAATTAGGTGAACAACATATCCAATATATGTCGTTTTATAGGAAATGGTCTTGAAGTGTTCTAGAATTGCGCATCAAGGGTGTGGCCTAGTGGTCTATGAGGTGGGTTGAGAACCATCAGATTATCGATTGATATCTTCTCATCTGTCTAACCCTTGGTAGACAGAGTTACCCTGTGTTGGTTGCCCCGTGGAATTGGTTGACATGCGTGTAAGCTGACCCGAATACCACGATATTTAAAAAAAAAAGTGTTCTAGAATTGTGCTCTGACAAAATATGAAATAGCACATTCACCGAAGCTCCTATTTGTTAATTGCCATTTTGTAGTGTTCATGGCCAAAGTCCCAGTCTTGATGGTTACAAGTTGACCAAGTGAACTTTGGTTTTTTCTCTGCTGCAGTGAGAAGAAATGCAAATAAGTCAGCAAGGAAAAGACAAGTCCATTTCGTGTTGCACGAAGCATGTTTTCCACTTCCTATTTAGGCCATCATAAATGTATATCTAGATCAGACATTGTTTTGGTCTACAGCTTGTGAATTTTGAGCGGTGTACTACGCTTAAAATTTGAAAATTATCCACGGTGCTGATTGTACTGTAGTGCACAGCTACATGCTGCCATAATGAACTGCATTGCTGTGAAAAACTCAATATATTATATATGTCCTTAAGCCGTAGGTGGCATTCTAATCAGCAAATATGGCGAAAAAGTTGTCTGAATTTTTCCATTGGTTATCCTTCTCTCCACAAGCTATTTCTTTTTCGTGTTCTGTTATATTTGAATTATATGAGCAAATGAAGTGTAGATTTTGCAAGGAGTTCAGGTAGGAAATGTTACTGCTTTGGCAAGTTACTGATTTTCCTTGTAAAGTTTAATATGTGCCACAAGTCTAGCTTTTGAAATATTTAACATACTTGGTCTTAAACTGGGGTTCATATCGGTCAAGTACCCATGAATTTGTTACTTGGTGTTTTACTTTCTCTTCTGCTGCATATGTTATCTGACTTCTGAGCTCAATCTTCCAACTTTTGGCAGACAACTCGAGTATTCGCTCCTTGGCTCAATAATACAAGTTTAGAGAAGGAAGAATCTTGGCATGAAATTGCTCGCCCTCAAGTTCATGGTCATGACATAAATTGTGTCACAGTAATCAGAGGAAAAGGAAACCATCGTTTTGTCTGCGGGGCAGACGAGAAAGTTGCCAGAGTTTTTGAATCCCCTCTTTCCTTTCTGAAGACATTGAGTCATGTTACATCAGATGACTCTAGTTTTTCTGCTGACATTCAAGCTGATGTGCAGATATTAGGGGCAAATATGTCCGCTCTAGGTCTATCGCAGAAACCTATATATGTTCAAGGTGAGTTTTTCGGTCTACTGTGTGGCATCATTTTTGCATAATTATTTCATATAAGATATTCATTTATTTTTCCATCATCACTTTGATTTTGGGGGGTGAAATATAACTTAGTTGTTGACCCGTCAAAATTAACTGTTAAGACTTCTTATCCACATACTCAATTAGGCTTAATTTGATGTGTTACTGAGGCTTTTTTCTAAGTTTGCTCAAACAACTGTGATTATCTCATGCACAGGGGCGGAATTAGAGTTTAGGTTACAGGCTCTGAACCCAGCAGCTTTGGTCCAAACCATGTATTTATTTAAGAAATCCATTGAATATGTAGAAATCACTAACTTGAAACCCAAGGACTAGAATCCCGAACATGTAAGCTTCAAATCCTGGCTCCGCTTCCGCAGTCAGGGACAATGTTCTGATACAAATAGAGATTATCCTGAATGTTTCCGGTGAAGACTCTTACATGTAATAATATCTCATACACCAAAACCTATCTTTTGCAGCATCATCGACACCAACAGACAGAAGCAATACAGAGGGTTTTGATACCTTAGAAACTGTTCCTGAAGCAGTTCCAGTTGTCTTGACAGAGCCACCTATTGAAGAGCAATTGTCATGGCATACTCTATGGCCCGAGTCACACAAACTTTACGGTCACGGGAATGAGCTTTTTGCTCTATGTTGTGATAATGAGGGAAAGCTTGTAGCTTCATCCTGCAAGGTTTTAGCATCCTTTCCCTTCTTTTCTCTTCCCTTCTTTTGGGTATTCATGTCGCTCTTCCTTGTCATGCTTACTTGAATCTCCTGTTATAGCAGTCAACTTGGTTGTTAGTTTCTGATCTTAACATGCTTCCCAAAAAAAAATTAAAAATTAAATAAAGTACTCCACTACATGTATGGTGTTGTTACATTGTTAGATACCTTTGTCAATTATAGCCACCTGTGATGGAATTCACAATATTTTTCCAAATAACCGTTTAAACCTCTTAAGTGCTACATTATTTCTTGATAAGTTTGTATTTTCTTAATTAGTTGTGAAAACAGTAATTATGCCGTGTATATACTATTCTGCAGGCTCAATCAGCACCGGTTGCTGAAATATGGCTATGGCAAGTGGGTTCGTGGAAGTCGGTTGGCCGCTTGCAGTCTCACAGTTTAACAGTGACCCAATTGGAGTTCTCTCATGATAACCAGTATCTGTTGGCGGTTTCAAGGGATCGCCACTTCTCTGTTTTCCGAATTAATCACACAGGTATTTAGCCTATGATACAACTTTTTGTTTTAAGTTATATTCTCATGGCCTTAACTCGTTCTTTGCGTTACAGGAACTGATGAGATCAATTACCAGTTTGTGGCTAAACAAGAAGCACATAAAAGAATAATATGGGCATGTTCTTGGAACCCGTTTGGTCATGAATTTGCTACTGGTTCAAGGGACAAGACTGTCAAAATATGGGCCGTGGAAAATGAAATGTCGGTGAAGCTACTATTGACACTTCCACCTTTCAAAAGCAGTGTCACTGCCCTTTCTTGGTTAGGTCTCGACAGCCATAGCAATCGCGGGCTTCTTGCAGTGGGGATGGAAAATGGCTTGATTGAACTATGGAATCTAAACAGCGGAACAGCAAACGGACATTCATCGACCCAAAATGCTTCTCTTGCTGTTAAGTTCGATCCATTTCTATGCCACGTCTCTACTGTTCAACGACTATCTTGGAGAAATTCCCAGAAGAGCGAAGATACTAAGACCGTGCAGCTTGCCTCGTGCGGAGCTGATCATTGCGTGAGAATCTTTAGGGTAACAGTTCCCTAAGCTCAACAAAATTTTGTGGTAGATAGATGTTTGTTTTAGCCTTTACCCCAGAAATTGTTGTATCAACCTATTGTTATTGTAATAGTTAACTACTTGTCAAAGGTTGGAAATGGTGCTGATTATTAAAGTTAATGTAGATCCTACTCTTGAAACAGTTAGAAAGGCAAAAATATAGTGGGAAAAGGTCCAAGTTTGCTCCTGTACTATCCGAAATTGCTCATTTTTATCCTACGTTACACTTTTGGTCCTGTGATGACCCAAGGGGTCATCTTATTAATTAGAACTCCAGCATTTTTCTTCTTATTTTTCATAAGGGTAGAAGACTTAGGGCGATTTTCTCAAGGCTTTTTCTTCTAAAATTATAGGTAAGTGTTCATTAACTCTTTTCTTTCAATTACCCAATGTTTTTCATCGCTTTTCAATTTAAAATCAAGAATTTTCATTGTAAAAATTGAGGGTTTGTGTTGAATTGGGGAATTTTGACCTCGAATTGGGATCGGATTTTGAAACTTATTGCATATTCGGGTTGGGGGTGAATGGGTAATCAGAATTTGGTCCGAACCTCGAGTTTGGACCAAGCAGGCACAGGGTCGGGTTTTGACTTTTTTTGAGAAAACTTAGGAAAATCATAAATTTTCAGTAAAGTTACTTCCTTTAGCCTTAATTAATGATATCAAATTAATTGTGATTAGATTCGAGCGGGTTAGAGGCAAATTCGAAAGGAAAAGCGATAATTGAGCGGTGAGTGGCCTGCGAATTTGAGGTAAGTGCTTGGTTTAACCTTGACTTGAGGGAATAGTAATCCCCACTTAAATGCTATGTGAATTCGCATGTGTGGTGTATAGGTGAGGTGACGAGTATCTACGCACCACCAAATGGTCTGTTAAACATGATCCTTTCCACGTTTCCAATTATTTGCTTCCAGACTTAATTGTTTCATGATCATTGAGGTTTATATGTCTATTTGGATTCGTTGATTTATTGTTAAGTATTGCTTCAAGTATTTTGGAAGTGTTGGCTCTTCTTTTGGTTTTGTTATGTTACATAAAAATTGAGCTGGTTGTCAGTGTTACGATATGTATATATATATTTCGGTTGGCTTCGTTATGAAATGATAATTGATGAAGTTTATGAGTTTTACATCTTATGTTTACAATTGTTGATATAAAAATATTGTGAAAGGCTTGGCCTTAATTGTGAAAGTTTTTATGAATAAACTGATATGATGTCTGGTGGGAGAGGGTTGCACGCCGCAATAAAGAGTGATAAGGGCGGACAAGTGGGATCGGGTTGCACGCCACAACAGAAGAAATAAGGGTGATATATATAAGGAGGAGCAATAAGGGTGGACAGGTGGGAGCGGGTTGCGCGCCGCAACAAGGAGCAATAATGGTGAATATTAATGTTTTACTGATTTTCGAAAATAAGGATTTGGTAAACTTCGGTTTTATTAAAAAAGTTTTCATACTCTAATTTTACTGTGATTTAAATTGAAACTTGAAAATTTTGAGGAATCGATTATAATTGACATCTGAAAAGAGTTATCAGAGTTGTTTATTTTATTTACTATTACAAATTATTGGTTATCGAGTTTATTGTTATTGTTTCTTTCTTACTTTATTATATATATTGTTTGCATGTTATGTAGTTAATGCCCCGCCGTAGCCTCGTCACTATTTCGTCGAGGTTAGGCTCGACACTTACTCAGTACATGGAGTCGGTTGTACTGATACTATACTCAACACTCATTTGTGCAGATCCAGGTATCGGCCGGGGTTAGGAGATCTTAGTAGCTGAGCATTTTCGTTCGGAGACACGAGGTAGATCTGCTGGCGTCCGCAGATTCCTGAAGTCTTCTCTTTACTTTATAAACGCTGTTTTATTTCGTTCGAAACAAACATATACACTTCTTTCAGCCATTATTTGTAGTATTCTTAGTAGTTCGTGAATTGTGACACCAGACCCTGGGGTAGTTTTATAATTATATATTTAGTTCGTGGTTCGGTTTAATTATTGATTGTTATTAGTATTTTGTGAAGTTATCTAGTGGAAAGTAATAGATTCTTATTTATTTTGAATTGTTCTATTATGTGTAAGTAACTGTAAAGGAAAATGGTTAGTAAATTTCTAACATTGGCTTGCCTAGCAAGTATTGTGTTAGGCACCATCATGATCCCATGGTTTGGAAATTTGGGTTGTGACAAGTTGGTATCAGAGCACTAGGTTGCATAGGTCTCACAATTCACGAACAAGCTTGATAGAGTCCGAGAGATCAGTACGGAGACGTCTGTACTTATCTCACAGAGGCTATGAAGTTAGGAACAAACTCGGTTTTTATTTCTACTCTGTCGTGCGATTCTTGGTATCTCAAATACTGATTGAACTCTTCTACT
>MDKI01033674.1:0-12210 GCA_005239505.1 Nicotiana paniculata | reverse complement strand
TATTATTATCATTATTATCATTATCATTATTATCATTATTATTATTATTATTATTATTATTATGATTATGATTATTATTATTATTATTATTATTATCATTAATATTATTATTATCATTATTATTATTATTATTATTATTAGTATTATTATTATTATTATTATTATTATTATTATTAGTATTATTATTATTATTATTTATGATGACTCAAAAGGTCATCCCGTATATTCTATCTAATTCTGTGTTTCGAGGTCGTCAAAACCTCCTTCTATCTTACCTCGATTTGCGTGCGCAGCCCGAGCGTGTAGCTGAGAGCCTTTATGTGAAAATTGATTAAAATGAAAATTTTGTATGGAAAATTTGAATAAAGTTGACTTCAGTCAACGCATTTGGTAAACGGACCCGGACCCGTGATTTGACGGTCTCGAAGGGTCCGTAGAAAAATATGGGACTTGGGTCCCATGTCCGAGAATGAATATGGGACTTGGGTCCCAAGGTCCCAGGTCTGAGAATGAATTTTTAAGGAAATTTATTTTCTAAAAAATATCAAGGTTTTTGAAAATGAAATTTGAGGCGAAACCTGTGATATCGAGCCCGTATTATGATTTTGTAGCCCGGTACAGGTTCGATATGATTTATATGTGTTATCTGTGGAATTTAATAAGAGACGAATTTAATTTGACGTAATTCGGACCTTAAATGCAAAACTTAATGTTTATAGAAGTTTTGAAGAATTTTCTTGGACTTTTAGTTTAATTCCTCATGTTAGTGTTGTTTTATGTGGTTTGAGACCTCGAGCGAGTCCGTGCTAGGTTATATGACTTGTGTGTGTGGTTGGACGGGATCCAGGGGGGCCTCGGGCACGTTTAGGATGCTCATCGGGTGTTTTAAGAACTTTGGAGACAGCTGAACCATTGCTGGTTTTGGTGTCTCGCACTTGCAATGGACCTTCCGCAGGTGCGGTGAGGAGTTCGCAGGTTCGGACTTAGACCAAACCCCCAAATCCTCGTAGGTGCAGTTAGTTTCCGCAGGTGCAGAGCCGCGGGCGCGGCCATTTGACCGCAGGTGCGACCCCAGACTTTTTAGTGGGTTTTCGCACCTGTGATGGTTCCGCAGGTGCGGTCCCAGGGGCGCTGGTGCGGAATTGCTGGCTAGAAAAGGGGCAGAACCGACGGTTAATGTTATTTTCACCATTTTCGATTTGGGGAGCTCGGGAGAGGCGATTTTTGGAGGCTTTTTCACCTGGGTAATTTGGGTATGTGATTTCTATCCATTATAGACCAATTTTCATGTTTCCAATCTTAAATCAAACCTTTAATTTCGAAAATTTTGGGTTGAAAATAGGATAAACTTCATAGATCGAATTATTGAGTTTTGATTGGGTTTTAGACCTTCAATTTGAGAGATTTTCATATGTTTAGACTTGTGAGTGAATGGGTGTCCGGAAAATATAAATTTTACCCGAATCCGAGATGTGGGCCTGGGGAACGTTTTGGGCAATTTTCCTAATTTCACGTCTTAGCTTCGAATTTATTTGTTAAACTAGTTGCTTGTAGTATTATTTACACAATGCTATTGATTTGAGTAGATTTGGGCCATTGGGAGTCGGATACCCATGGCAAGAACGTGATTTCAAGTTTGTTTTGAGCGCTTGAGGTAAGTATCTTGCCTAACCTTGTGTGGGGGAATTACCCCTTAGGATTTGTGTCTTCTATGTTGATTGTAGTCCGTGTACGCGAGGTGACGAGCGCATGCTCAGACTTACTTGTGGAAAGTTGACCCTTTAGGAATCTTAGATCCTTATATTCGCCGAGTATGAAGTGTCCTTGGCATGACTGAATTTCCTAATTTCTAGTGACATCTTTATTTTCTTAAATGTGGAAGTTCTTACTTTTGGATTTACTCCTATTGCCTACTTGACTCCTAATGTTTGAGTGATTCGTAATATGCCTATCTCTCCTTATTATGTTTATTTCTCATGAACTACTTTTTCCTATCTTGTGGTCGAAGGCTCTTGAGTTGATGTATTAATTGTATCTTGAATTGTTGCCACTATTGTTGTTGTACTTGTTGTGGTGATGCACGAGGTTTCTGCCGTGCGGTTGTTGATATGGGGATTTAAATGAGGTTTCTATCGTGCCGTGTTAATATTGATAATTGCACATGCGACGTGATAAGGCGGGATACGAGATTGATTGTTTCGCATGTGGCGTGAAAAGGTGGGAACATATTTATGCACGTGTGGCGAAACAAGGCGGACATATACTTTAATATTGCATACGTGGCGTGACAAGGTGGGCTATGGAAGGGATTTTTTGTGATAGTTGTGTTGGCCTGGTGGCATTCTTTGTTGTTGATATTGTGTACTGGAACACTTACTGTGTGAGTTCATTCGTGTGGAAATTTATGAGATGAACATGTACGTGTTGCCTCTTTTGTTTTCCTTATGTCTATTGGTTGTTGAAATCATGTTAGGACACCTGCACAAGCATACACATAGTTAAGGACTTCTAATGGAGTCAGGACTCCTTGTTGTTGTCAAGTATAGATACTCATGTTGTGCTTGCCGTATGGGTGGGAATGGCCCAATTGGCACGTGAGTCGTCTGTGCAGTTAGTACTCGAATGAGGGCACAAGACGCCAAGTGTTAGGGTTCGGATATTGGGACCCGTATATGGTGATTTGTACGAAGTTCGAAACTTCGTGGATGTGATTATGAATATGATGTAGAAGTGGTTGAAGTTGTTGAGTCATTACATGCACGTGTTGTATATTTACATGACGGGATTGTCTATGTTTTATTCAGTCTTTGTGTTACTTCATGGTTTCCGCTGGTACGCATTGTTTTCCTTCTTTATCGAATTCACTGTCTTGTTAGCTACATTGCGTAGCCTTTATGTATATAATACTTCCCTGATTTCTATATTGATACTCGTTCATTTTTATTAGACCAGTGGGTGTCTTGACTAGTCCTCGTCACTACTTCACCGAGGTTAGCCTTGATACTTACTGGGCACCGCTGTGGTGTGCTCATACTACTCTTCTGCACATTTTGGTGTAGATCCCAGGTTTTCGCATAGCCGGCCGAGTGATTGATAGTAGCGCGGTTGCTGTAGTGTAAATTCTTAAAAGCTTATGACTTGTACTTCCAGGTTTTGGGAATATAAAATGTGTAAAAGAATTATTTATTTCAGAAAGGTATTAGATTCAATTTATTATTGTTGTTATTCCTGAATATTAGGCTTACCTAGTCCTTAAGACTAGGTGCCATCACGATACCGAACGGGGGGAAATTTGGGTCGTGACAAGTTGGTATCAGAGCTCTAGGTTCATAGGTGCTACGAGTCATAGGCGAGTTTAGTACAGTCTTGCGAATCTGTACGGAGACGTCTGTACTTATCTTCGAAAGGCTACGGGACTATTAGGATAACTTCACTTCCTTCTTTCCTATTGTGCGAGTTCACTGATCTTGAAGATTGAAATTTATCATTCCATTCTCTCACAGATGGTGAGGACGCGAGCTGCAGATTTTGAGGATGTTAACCTCGAAGCAGATGTCTTCAGGAGAAGAGGTAGAGGCATAGGTCAATGAGGGGCACATGCCGCAACTAGGGCACCTTCCAGAGCAGCCGTTGAGGAGCCGCCAACAGTTCCAGTTGGGGGACCGGAGGCATCTGTTGTTACACCCGGATTTCAGGAGACCTTGGCAAAGTTCTGGGATGTGATTGGTACCTTAACTCAGGCGGGATGGATTACGGGTGCACCAACTACTTCACAGGGCGGGGGAGGAGCTCAGCCTACCGTTGCCCATACTCCGGAGCAGCGAGATCAGGTTGGTCAGGTTTCAGGTGTGTCATGGCAGCACAGCGTAGGATCCCAATCCCACCCGTGGTTAGGGCAGCAACATCTGAGGAGGAACAACTTAGACTCGAGAGGTACAAGAAGTACCACCCTCCTACCTTCATTGGATTGGCGACAAATGATGCCCAAGGTTTCCTGGAGGAGTGTCACCGCATTCTTCGTACTATGGGTATTGTGGAGACGAGCGGGGTTGCTTTCATTATGTTCCAGCTCAGGGGAGCGGCTTATCAGTGGTGGCGGGCATATGAGTTGGGTAGCCCGGCCGAGTCAGCTTCACTTACATGGGGTCAGTTTTCAGAGATGTTCTTGAGTGAGTTTGTACCTCAGTCCCTCCGAGATGTATGGCGTGCAGAGTTTGAGCGGCTGTGCTAGGGCACTATGTCATTATCAGAGTATGCCGTCAGGTTTAGTGATTTGGCCAGGCATGAACCTACTTTGGTTACTACAGTTAAAGAGCGTGTTCACAGATTCATTGAGGGCCTCAAGTGTGATATTCGGTTTAGCATGGCTCGGGAGTTAGAGTCGGATATTTCATTTCAGCAGGTGGTAGGGATTGCTCGCAGAGTTGAGGGTATGCTAGATCGTGAGAGAGATGACATGCAGGACTATGATAGAGATGTCAGGCGAGGTCAGGAGAGAGAGGGCAGAGAGGTGAGGAGGCCTCGTGGGCCGGAGAGATCTACTGGTCCTTATTATGGAGGCAGGGTACGACACGGTAGAGGTTTTATGGGTCAGGCAGTTCAGTTTGCATTGCCGGCTTCGCATGGGGTTTCAGGTACTTATGGGTCTCAGAGTACTCGGGCCGCGCAGTTTCCACAGCCACATCAACAGAGAGGTTGTTTTGAGTGTGGAGATATCGGCCACAGGATGAGAGATTTTCCCAGGCTCCGGGAAGATGTGTTACAGCAGGGCATTCAGGCTAGTAAAGGGCGCCCAAGAGGTGGAGGTCCGGCCCGTTGATGTGTTTCGTATAGTAGGCTGGAGGACGTTGTGCCAGATGTTATAGTACATGTATGCTTTGTTTTTTTACAGAGGGGCACCATTTGTATTTAATTATAGCTCAGCTGGTCGGGACGAGTTCCCTCATTGTTGTTTATTGATGAGTGAGTTTCATGTTTTGCACTCTATTTTTGTGTTTGCTCCTGTTGGGAGATTGTGTGAGTAGTAGCCCATGTCTATTGTTTGTCTCTATTCAGTATTGGGAGATATGAGACCAGTAGTAAATTCCTATTGTCCAGTACGGTAGGTTTGATGTGATTCTTGAGTATTTTTTTTTACGAATGGTGATTTGAAACTCCATCGAGATGTGAGATCAACTAGCGTTATGATTTTTATTAGCTGCGATGAATTAGTATAGGAATTTCAATCGGTATGATATAGTTTCGGTATATGATTCAGAGTTGAGGGCGAGATCCTCGTGATATTTTGTGATCCGATATGTTTGGACCGAGCTGAGTACCGTAGTGGAAATTTTATCAAGATGGTATCCTGGTGATTTGTTCATGTGCTTTAGTTCCTTCCTTGTTATGTTGTTGTGTAAGTTAGAGTTGATAGAGAGTTGTGCATGTCGGGCTTATTTGATAGTTTCCTTATGTGCTTCTCCTTTCATATTCATTCATTTTTGTTTTGTGCTCCTTGAGTTTTATCTTGCGGGGTGTGTGCCTGGTGGTGTTAGTTCTGGCTTGGTGATTTGGGTGTCAAGGTTATGAAGTCTTCATGTTTCTTACTTTATTATCAGTGTGATGGAGGTTGGGAATATAGTTGTACCGGATATGAGGCTAATTGCCAATGCTGAGTTGATTCGGGGCAGCCACTGCGACCCAAGTGTTATTATGAGCCTATGTGTGATGTGCCATATTGTGTGGCCGTGCCTTATGGGAATAGTCATGAGTTAATGCAGCTGGCTAGGGCTAATGTCGGATGTGGATTTATAATCGCGCATTTTGGAAATGAGTAGAAGGTGAGAAATTGAGGTATGAGGCTTATTGGTAGTAATAGAAAAGCTAAATTGCGGTTGTGGTGATGTCGTCAGTCTTATGTAGGTTGGGGTGATGTGGGATCACCCGCGGGTGTGTGTTGGAAAATGCACAATCAGTGATTTGATGAGTTCAAGGTAAATCTTAGCACGTTCGAGGATGAACCTTTATTTAAGAGGGGGAGATTGTGATGACCCAAAAGGTCATCCTGTATATTCTATCTAATTCTGTGTTCCGAGATCGTGAAAACCTCCTTCTATCTCACCTCGATTTGCGTGCGCAGTCCGAGCGTGTAGCCAGGAAGCCTTTATGTGAAAAATTGATAAAAATGAAAATTTTGTATTGGAAATTTGAATAAAGTTGACTTCAGTCAACGTTTTTGGTAAATGGACCCGGACCCGTGATTTGACGATCCCGAAAGGTCCGTAGAAAAATATGGGACTTGGGCGCATGCCCGAAAGCGAATTCCAAGGTCCCAGGTCCGACAAATGAATTTTTAAAGAAAATTATTTTCTGAAAAATATAAAGGTTTTTGAAATGAAATTTGAGGCGAAACCTGTGATATCGGGCCCGTATTATGATTTCAAAGCCCGGTACAGGTTCGATATGATTTATATGTGTTATCTGTGAAATTTGGTAAGAAACAGACTTAATTTGACGTGATTCAGACCTTAAATGCAGAACTTAATGTTTATAGAAGTTTTGAAGAATTTTCTTGGACTTTTAGTTTAATTCCTCATGTTAGTGTTATTTTATGTGGTTTGAGACCTCGAGCGAGTCTGTGCTAGGTTATATGACTTGTGTGTGAGGTTGGAAAGTGTCTCGGGGGGCCTGAGTACGTTTAGGATTCTCATCGGGTGTTTTAAGAACTTTGGAGACAGCTGAACCATTGCTGGTTCTGGTGTCTCGCACCTGCGATGGACCTTCCGCAGGTGCGGACACGCAGGTGCGGCGAGGAGTTCTCAGGTGCGATTAGTTTCCGCAGGTGCAACCCCAGACTTTTTAGTGGGTTTTTGCACCTGTGATGCTAGTTCCACAGGTGCGGGACCGCATGTGCGGTCCCAGGGGCACATGTGCGGAATTGCTGGCCAGAAAAGGGGCAGAACCGAGGGTTTATGTTATTTTCACCATTTTCGATTTTGGGGAGCTCGGGAGAGGCGATATTTGGAGGCTTTTTGACCTGGGTAATTTGGGTAAGTTATTTCTATCCATTATAGACCAATTTCCATGTTTCCAATCTTAAATCCAACCTTTAATTTCGAAAATTTTGGGTAGAAAATAGGATAAACTTCATAGATCGAATTATTGAGTTTTGATTGGGATTTTTACCTTCGATTTGAGAGATTTTCATATGTTTATACTTGTGAGTGAATGGGTGTCCGGAAAAATACATTTTACCCGAACCCGAGACGTGGGCCTGAGGAACTTTTTGGGCAACTTTCCTAATTTCGCGTCTTAGCTTCGAATTTATTTGTTAAACTAGATGCTATTGATTTGAGTAGATTTTGGGCCATTGGGAGTCGGATACCCATGGCAAGAACGTGATTTCAAGTTTGTTTTGAGCGCTTGAGGTAAGTATCTTGCCGAACCTTGTGTGGGGGAGTTACCCCTTAGGATTTGAGTCTTCTATATTGATTGTAGTCCGTGTACGCGAGGTGACGAGCGCATGCTCGGACTTATTTGTGGAAAGTTGACCCTTTAGGAATCTTAGATGTTTATATTCGCCGAGTATGAAGTGTCCTTGACATGACTGAATTTCCTAATTTCTAGTGTCATCTTTATTTGCTTAAATGTGGAAGTTCTTACTTTTGGATTTACTCCTATTGCCTACTTGACTCCTAATTGACTTATCTGAAGGTTTATTTCCTTTACGGTCATGCTATATCTTCTTAACTGCGTATCTCAAATTTTGCAATTATCTTCATCTCAACCTATAATTGTTTTGGTCTTAAATGAAGTTATGATTATTCTCTGTTGCTTGTCCTTAAGTGGGAATTATTGGATAATCTCGTAACTGCTCAACCTTAAAGGAAGGTTAGAAATTCTTTACCTTCGTTTAATTAGGTGCGGCTGTTACATGTTATTTCCCTTCCTTGTTGAGTGATTCGTAATATGCCTAGCTCTCCTTATTATGTTTATTTCTCGTGAACTAGTTTTCCTATCTTGTGGTCGAAGGCTCTTGAGTTGATATATTAATATTATCTTGAATTGTTGCCACTGTTGTTGTTGTACTTGTTGTGGTGATGCACGAGGTTTCTATCGTGCGGTTGTTGATATGGGGATTTACACAAGGTTTCTGCCGTGCCGTGTTACAATTGATAATTGCACATGCGGCGTGATAAGGCGGGATAGGAGATTGAGTGTTGCGCATGTGGAGTGACAAGGTGGGAACATGTTTATGCACGTGTGGCGAAACAAGGCGGGCATATACTTTAATATTGCACATGTGGCCTGACAAGGTGGGCTATGCAGGGATTGTTTGTGATAGTTGTGTTGGCCTGGGGCATTCCTTGTTGTTGATATTGTATACTGGAACACTTATCGTGTGAGTTCATTCGTGTGGAAATTTATGAGATGAAAATGTACGTGTTGCCTCTTTTGTTTTCCTTATGACTATTGGTTGTTGAAATCATGTTAGGACACCTGCACAAGCATACTAATGGAGTCAGGACTCCTTGTTGTTTTTAAGTATAGATACTCTTGTTGTGCTTACCGTACGGGTGGGAATGACCCAATTGGCACGTGAGTCGTCCGTGCAGTTAGTACTCGAATGAGGGCGCAAGATGCCAAGTTTTAGGGTTCGGATATTGGGACCCGTATATGGTGATTTGTACGAGGTTCGGAACTTCGTGGAGATGATTATGAATTCGATGTAGAAGTGGTTGAAGTTGTTGAGTCATTACATGCACGTGTTGTATATTTACATGCCGGGATTGTCTGTGTTTTATTCAGTCTTTGTGTTACTTCATGGTTTCCGCTGATACGTATTGTTTTCCTTCTTTATCGAATTGACTGTCTTGTTAGCTATATTGTGTAGCCTTTATGTATATCATTACTTCCCTGATTTCTATACTGATACTTGTTCAG
Organism: Nicotiana paniculata; assembly: GCA_005239505.1. NCBI lineage: Eukaryota > Viridiplantae > Streptophyta > Magnoliopsida > Solanales > Solanaceae > Nicotiana > Nicotiana paniculata. The sequence goes on along the minus strand of MDKI01033674.1, from coordinate 3,288 downwards.
TTTTTATTAGACCAATGTGTGTCTTGCCTAGTCCTCGCCACTACTTCACTGAGGTTAGCCTTGATACTTACTGGGCACCGCTGTGGTGTGCTCATACTACTCTTCTGCATATTTTTGTGCAGATCCCAGGTTTTCGCATAGCCGGCCGAGTGATTGATAGTAGAGCGGTTGCTGTTGTGGCGACTCAAGGCAAAACCGTTTCAGCGTTCACGGTTTCGGAGTCACCATCTTATATTTTGTTACACTGTTGTACTTATTTGTGAACAGTGGTATTTTTAGGAGTTTAGTGTAAATTCTTAAAAGCTTATGACTTGTACTTCCGGGTTTTGGGAATATAAAATGTGTAAAGAATTATTTATTTCAGAAAGGTATTAGATTCTATTTATTATTGTTGTTATTCCTAAATATTAGGCTTACCTAGTCCTTAAGACTAGGTGCCATCATGATACCCAATGGAGAGAAATTTTGGTCGTGACATTATTATTATTATTATTATTATTATTTTATTTTTTTTTCCTTATAGGATCAAGGATGGCGGTAGTCCGCTCGGCCAGTAGCCGAAATATATAAGAATTTTTATAAAGTTTAATGACTGTATGGAAGGATCTATCCTTTTAGCAAAGTATGGGGCCTGTCTGGATCTTATACATACTCTTATTGAGCCCATGTGTCTAGCGGTTCTAACTGTGAGAGAGGACCCCCTTTTAACACCTTCAACGGGCTTTTAATGTCACGACTTGCTAAACGGAGCCACTAAGACAAAGCCAATAAGAGTAGTACTAGATTCGATTGTACCACCATCTTGGAACCAAGCCAAGAAACTATATTAAAATTCCTTTATATTTTGATAGAGTCTAGATCTTTCATGGTTAATATGTAAAAGAAATTAGATATTCAACATAGATATGAATCTTTTAGCCGGACATTGTCACGGCTGGGGAGATAACGAAGTAATAATAATCACTATCAACTAAATAAATAAATAAATTTAATACCTTGTAAGACCGGGATGCAAGGCCTGATTTTTATAATCTGGAAACTTTATTTACTTCAAACTAGAGAAAGATAAATTTACAAGAGAGAGTGGGATTACAAGAGAGAGAGAGTGAGAGTGGCTGATTCCTTCTCTTCAAAAAAAAAAAGGTCCTATACATAGAAAAGGAAAAAAACATAAAGAATCTATGTACAGTAATATGTGTCCCTTATGTGGGTCTCTTACACAGTGTATTTACTGTGTATACAGTGTTTCTACTGTATAAACAATGTATCTACTGTTGAGTAGGGTTCTTGGCGGATTTGACTGTTGATTATAGTCCGTATCTTTCTAATTCTTTTATTTGCTGGAAGAAATCTTCTGCCTTTTCTATATATTTATCAGATAATATCTTTTCTGATCGCATAGGCTGAGAATCTTCTTCTACAATATCATCGTTGCTTGTTTCACTTTGCATCGAAGTGTCAGACTTTTTACACGGATTAAGGGAGTGAAGTAAATTTCTTTTTACTTCTTCCAAATATTGAGTGATCATTTCGTTCTTATCTCCTTCTTGAATGTAGATTCTTCTAGCAATACGTCTGACTGAGCTATCATCAATCATTCTCCTCTGAGGAGTTGTTGAGTATTCTTGGATTTTTTCTTAAATAGAATCCAAGAGTTCTTGCTCATATAATACTTTTGTTTTGGGATATTTTTTCATCAATTTATCCCAAAAATTATTAAAAAATGTCCTGTATAAACAAGGAATCTGTTCATCAGTGAATCCCAATTCTGGAGTCCATTTATGAATCCATGGAATAGAGAATTCTATAAAGAAATATATCTGGTCAATAACAGATATGATCTGTGTGGTATAACTTATTCAAATCGGGCGAAATTTTTGTGCATTCCTTGTATAGCATAAGAAATGGGTCCAGTAGTATTTTGACTGATAGACCGTGGTATGACCACCAATTTAGGAACCAATTAGGAATGGGTTCTGCAAATGTCTTTGCACATACTTTTATAACCCAAGTATGTTTGTGTCTCTCATTATTATAATAAAACACTTTATCAAAGGCTTGGATATAATCTCAATATGTAAATTCATACGGGTTTTGTTAAGGCTTATCTGTCTTTCCTTCATTGTGGAAATCCCCCAATCTTCAACAGATATAATCTGTTTAATAATTATTTTCAAGAAGTTATAAACATTCTCGGCTGTGTTATAACCGGAAAAGTGTTGAAACTCTGCACTGCCTGTATTGGTGAGAATATTTTCATAATAGGAACGAGTTTTGTATGACTCACCCGGATAATATAATCCATTAATAAAATATCTCTGGAATATCTTCCAAATCTCATCTTTTCTCTGAATCTCAGAGTTTTCTAAAAGAAATATTTTATTTTATTTTTTGCAATTTTTCATAGGACTTGATATTATCAGTGTCCTCTTCTTTAGAAACTGAAGCAAATGTATCACTTTTCTTTTGGGCAGCTAAATATGCCTGCAGATGTCCGTATAACGGGCTATCTTCTGGAATATCTTCCAGATGAATAGAAGGGGTACACGAAGATTCTCCTCTGAGAGATATCTTCTCATTAACTAAGCTCCTTTTTCCCATTTGTATTACTGGGGAGTTGGATGAGGATCCGTATGACGATCCATGAGAGTATGAGTTTCCTGGGGATGATCTTCCACCTTTTCCTTTACTTCTTCCTTTGGCCCACGGAGGGTCCATGCTGCAAATATAATAACTCATATTATTCGGATAAATAGTAGTCTTGCATATCACTTCTAATTTCATCAGAATAATAAGAATAATCATGAATAGAAAATTCTTTTTCGACAATATCGTCAATGATTTTTTCAATTATAAGACCCTGTAGGTCTCTATATAACTTAACCACCTTTAAAATAGTGATTAACGTTTCTTCATCTAGAAAGGTTGTATAGAAATTCATGATGAACTTAAGTATTCACGAGATAAGAAATCAGGAAGAGAATTATCAATTCCCTTTTTATATTGGATTTCGAAATCAAAAGGGGCTAACTGAGAATGCCATCTTGCAAATATTAATTTTGAAGCATCGTATTTAAAATCTTTGTCAAACATATATTTAACATATTGAGCATCAGTTTTTATTAAAAACTTTTGATTGTATAGATCATCTTGAAATTTTAAAAGACACTTAACAATAGTTAACATTTCATGAGCCACAATAGTATATTTTTCTGGGCTTCGGTCCACTTTCTCGAGTGAAATCTTATCAAATATTCACAGTTATTGCTAGGATTAACTTGTTTTAAA
>ML345077.1:0-46528 GCA_005239505.1 Nicotiana paniculata | reverse complement strand
GGGGAGGGGGGAGGGGGGTTGCAGATGTGGCGAGACAAGGTGAGAACCTTATTGTGCACGTGTGGAGAGAGTGTGAGGAATGGCTATGGTTTAGGGCAGTGAGGTGAGAGCGTTTGAAGGCGGCGGCCGGTGAGGAATGGATATGGTAAAAAAAAAATATATATATATATACATATATATATATATATATGGAGGGGGGTTGCGCATGTGGCGAGACAAGGTGGGAACCTTATTGTGCAAGTGTGGCGAGACAAGGCGGTCATTCACTTTACTATTGCACACGTGACGAGACAAGGTGGGCTATGTCAGGGACTGATTTGTGATGTCTTGTGTTAGCCTGGGGAAATTCTTGTTGTTGATAATTGTGTAGTGTTACTATTATCGGTGTGAACTTTATCTTGTGAAAGTTGTGAAGAAATATTCTACGTGATGTCCGTGTCTTTTCTTATGCTTACTAGTTGGTTTGAAACTATGTTAGGACACTTGCACAAGCATACATGTAGTAAAGCATTCTTATCGGCTAAGATATTTTCTGGATATCTTTGAGTATAGATAACTTTGTTGTATTTTCCTTCTATGTGAGAATGGATCTATAGGCACGTGAGTCGTCAGTGCGGTTATGAGGTGTTATGAGGGCACATGATTCCAGTGTTAGGGTTCAGGTATTGAGACTCGTGAGTTGTGATTTGTCCAAGGTTCATTACCTCGTGGAGTTGACAAAAACCTTATGTAAAGCGGTTGTAATTACTGAGTTATTACTTGTCCTTGTTGTATATGTGATTCCGGATTTAGGTTGTGTTCCATTCACTCTTATGTGTCATTTTTTTGGTATTCCATTGATACTTCTTGTTTCCTTTCTTATTGCAATTATTGTATTGTTAGCCATATTGCGTAGTCTTTATGTAGATATCATATTCTGTTGTTCCTATACTTATACTTTTTCAGTTCATTATACCAGTGGGTGTCTTGACTGTTACTCGCTACTACTCCACCGAGGTTAGTATTGATACTTACTGGGCACTGCTGTGGAGACTCAAGGTAAACCTGCTGCAGCGTTCGCAGGATTCGGTGTCACCGTCCTATTTTGTTCATACACTGTCTTTATTTGTTTCTGAACAGATGTATTTAGGAGTTGTAGTGAAACTCTATAGAGCTTATGACTTGTACTACCCGGTTTTGGGAAAGTGTATTTTGTATAGAAAGTTAATTTCAAAAAGTATTAAATGTTATTATTATAACGGTTGTTATTTAGTAATGTTAGGCTTACCCAGTCCTTAAGACTAGGTGCCATCACGATACCCAACAGAGGGAAAATTGGATCGTGACAAGTTAGTATCAGAGCTCTAGGTTCATTGGTACTGCGAGTCATAAGCGACTTTAGTAGAGTCTTGCCGATCGGTACAAGGACGTCTGTACTTGTCTTCGAGAGGATACGAAACTATTAGGATAATTTCACTTCCTTCATTCCTATCGTGCGAGTTTATTAATCTCGAAGTTAGAACTTTTATCATTCCATTCTCTCACAAATGGTGAGGACACGAGTCGCAGTCTCTGATGACGTTACCCCAAAGCCGATGTGGCTAGGGGCAGAGGCAGAGGCCGACGAGGAGCACATGTCGCAGCTAGGGCACCTACTAGAGCAGCACTTGAGGAGCCACCAGTAATTCCAGTTGGGGGCAGGTACTAGAGACGCCTGTTGTTACTCCCGGACTTCAGGAGACCTTAGCATAGTTCCTGAGTATGTTGGGTACATTTACTCAGGTGGGATTGATTCTGGTTGCACCAGCTACTTCACAGACTGGGGGAGGAGCTCAGACTCTCTCCGCCCACACTCCAGAGCAGCGAGATCATGTTGGTCAGGTTCCAGGTGTCATGGCAACACAGTCTGTGATCCCAGTTCAGCCCGTGGTTAGGGCAGCAGCATCTGAGGAAAAATAGCTTAGACTTGAGAGGTACAAGAAGTACCACCATCCTACCTTCAGTGGATTGAAAAAAAAATATGATGCCCAAGGTTTCCTATAGGAGTGTCACTGCATTCTTCGCACTACGAGTATTATGGAGACGGGCGGGGTTGCTTTTGTTACGTTTCATCTCAAGGGAGCAGCTTATCTGTGGTGGCGGGCATATGAGTTGGGTAGCCGGTCGAGTCAGCTTCACTCACATGGGTTCAATTTTCAGATATGTTCCTGAGAGAGTTTGTACCTCAGTCCCTTCAAGATGCATGGCACGTTGAGTTTGAGCAGATGTGCCAGGGCACTATGTCAGTATTAGAGTATGCCATCAGATTTAGTGAGTTGGCCAGACATGCATCTCCTTTGGTCGCTACAGTTAGAGAGCGTGTCCGTAGATTTATGAGGGGATCAGGCATGATATTCGGTTCAGCATGGCTCGGGAGTTAGAGTTGAATGCTTCATTTTAGTAGGTGGTAGGGATCGCTCGCCGAGTAGAGGAAATGTGGGATCGGAAGAGAGAGGACAGGTGGGGCTATAAGAGAGAGGGCAGGCGAGGCCAGGAGAGAAAGGAAAGGGAGGCGAGGAGTCTGGAGAGTACTGGTCCTTATTTTGGGGGCAGGATACAACAATGTAGAGGTTTTGTGGGTCAGCCAGTTCAGTTTGCACTTCCGGCTTCGCATAGTGTTTCAGGTGCTCATGGGTATCAAGGTACTCGTACGACACAGTTTCCAAAGCCACGCCAGCAGAGAGGTTGCTTTGAGTGTGGAGATACCAGCCACATGGTGAGAGATTGACCTAGACTCCGGGAAGATGTGTCACAGCAGGGTATTCGGGCGAGTAAGGGGCGCTTAAGAGGGGGAGGTCGGCATGTTGATGTGTTTCATATAGTAGGCAGGTTGTTGTGCAAGATAATGTCATACATGTATGTTTTTTATTTGTTACAAAGAGGCATCATCCGTATTTTATTTCGGTTATGCTCATCGGGACGAGTTCCTTTATTTGTTGTTTCATTTATTGGTGAGTTTCATGATTTGCACTCTGTTTACGTGTTTGACCAATTGGGAGATTCTATGAGAGGTAGCCCGTGTCTATCATTATTTTTATTTATCGTTGAGAGTGGTGAGACTAGAAGTGAGTCCATGTTGTTCATTATGGTAGGTTTTTGGTGTGATTTCCTGAGTATTCTTGGTTGCGTTTTGTGATTTGGTACTCTACCGGGGTGAGATTTCAGTAAGTTTTGTGATTTTATTAGCAGAATTGAGTTAGTGGAAGATTTCAATTGGTATGATGTATATTCGACCTGTGATTTCGAGTTCAGGGAGAAATCCTCCGAAGTTCATATGATTTGTTATGTTTGAGTCGGGCTGTGTGTAGCGATGGAGAGTTATACGAGGATGATATCCATATTGTTTTTCATGTACTTTGATTTTTCCTATTTAAATTGATTCATAGTATGGTACTGATAGAGAGTTGCATCTGTTGGGATTGTTTGACATTTCTCTTATGTGTTTCTCCTTATATATTCAGTCATTTTTCGTTTTGTGCTTCTTGAGTTTTGGCTTGCGGGGTGTGTGCCTGGTGGGGTTAATTGCGACTTGTTGATTCGGGTGTGTAGTTATGAGGTCTTCATGGTTATTGCATCATCGTTAGTGTTGTGGAGGTTTGAAACGGGTTCCTATCGGATATGAGGCTAATTGTCGATGTTGGTTTTGATTACGGGCAGTTATTGTTATTATAGGCCTATGTGTGGTGTGGTGCGTTGTGTGGTTGTATCTTGTGGGTAAAGGCATGAGTTGTTGCAGCTGGTGGAGGTTGATACAGGGTATGGATTTGGAATTGAGTCATTTGGAAATGAATGGAAGGTGAGAATTTTGACTCGGAGTCTTATCGGTATATGTAGAAAGGCTAAATTACAGTTCAGATGGTGTCGTCAGGCTTATGTGGATTGGGGTGACGTGGGATCTCCCGTGGGTGTATGTTGGAGGTGTGAATTCAGTGATTTGAAGACTTCGAGGTGATTCTTGGCACGTTAGAGGACGAACGCTTGTTTTATGAGGGGGAGAATGTAACGACCGGGCCGGTCATTTTGAGAATTTAAGTTCCATTCAGCGGCATAAGGCCTTGAGAAGCTTCATATTATGTATATCGGCATGTGTGCATGGTTGAATTCAGTTGCTGGATGATTCGGAGTCAAATCGGAAGAAGGATTCAACTTTTGAAGCTTAAGCGTTAAGAGTTGACCATAATTTGACTTTTGTGTAAACGGCTCCGGAATGGGTTTTCAATGATTTCAACAGCTTCATATGGTGATCTTGGACTTAGGCCTGCGTCCGGATTTGGATTTGGAGGTCTGTAGGATGATTTGAAGCATTTTAGTGAAAGTGGGAAAAGTTGAAGTTTGGAAAAATGGAAAGGTTTGATCGATTGTTGACTTTGGTGATATCGGGGTCGGAATGCCATTTCGAAAGTTACAGCTCCATTATGTTATTTGGTATTTTTTTGCAAAATTTGACGTTATTCTGGGTTGGTTTGATTGGTTTCGGCACGAGTTTTTGAAGTTGGAAGATTTTGGAAGTTCATAAGTTCGATTCGTGGTGCAATTTGTGTTTTCGGCATTGTTTGATGTGATTTGAGACCCCCGAGCAAGTCCTTTTTAGGTTATAGAACTTGTTTGTGTGCTTAGACGGGGTTCTGGGGTCCTCGGGTGTGTTCCGGGTGGGCTACGGGTCATTTTTCCCCATTTTTGAACTGCTAGTTCTGGTATCCGATGTTCTTCTTCGTGATCGTGAAGTTCCTTTTGCGTTTGCGTAGTGTCTGCTGACCCGCCTCGTAAATGCTCTTTGCGTTTGCATTCATCCTCTCGCGTTCGCGAAGGTTTGCATTTTTCCTTCTTCGCATTCGCGTCCTCCCTTCTGCGTTCGCATAATAGAAACCAGGCCCTGAGTCCTGGTGGTCGTTACTCTTCGCGTTCGCGTGTTCCTCTATGCGTTCGCGTAGGTTCCTGGCCTTTTCTTCATTGCGTTCGTGAGCGTGTCTTCGCATTCGTGAAGCACTTTCTGGCAACCTTAATTTTCTTCTTCGCGAACGCGACCCTTTCTACGCGTTCGCAATGCATATTGATCTGGGCAGAATAGAAGATTTCCAAATCGCGGGTTAGGCCATTTTCATTATCTTTTGACTTGTAGAGCTCGGTTTTGAGCGATTCCTTGTGGATATTTCAAGAAAATAGATTGTGTAAGTGTTCTTCACCTAGTATTTAATATATTCCATGATCTTATCTTTATTTTTTATCATTTAATTTGTGTTTTGAGTTGAGGAAAATGTTGACTTTTGAAGAAAATTTTCAAAATGAAAAATCATGATTTGAGGGACGAAATGGTATCGGAATTTGATAATATTTGTATGATTGAACTCATATCAGAATGGATGTTCGGGTTTTGTGAAAAATTGTCGGGTTCTGAGGTGCGGGCCCGGGGATCGACTTTTGGGATCGATTTCTAGATTTTTGTAAAGATTGAGACTTTATGATCCGGAATAGTTTCTTATGAGTTTTATTTGTGCTTTGAAGTTAATTTGGTTGGATTTGAGCCGTCCAGAGGTATTTCACCCTAGAAGTTCATTTTAGAGTACCGGTTTGTCTTCTTTGAGGTAAGTATCTTGCCTAACCTTGTGTGGGGGAACTACCCCTTAGGAATTGAGTCTTCTATGTTGATTGTAGTCCGTGACATGAGGTGACGAGTACGTGCTCGAACTTATGTTGTGTAAATTGGCCTTTTAGCGTTTCTAGGTTCTTGCATTCATTAAATAAGTAGTTGTACTCGTATGATTACGTTCCTTAATTATTAGTTTCACCTTTACCTGCTTAATTGGAATTAATTGCTTTATGATCCACTCTTACTATTATTTGATTCATATGTTCCTTGATTGAGACTGTTATTTCTTCCACTGCCATGTTATATTTTCCCTAACTACTTTTCTTTATTTGAATTGGTTGTATCTCTTCCGAAATTGCCCAAACTTAAAAGAAGCTTAGAGGTTCTACGCCTTAGTGGACTTGCCCTTATTTGGAATTATTGGACTCGTGTTAGTTTCTTGTGGTCGAACCGTACATTGTGGGACTATTGTTACATGTTATTTTCTTCCTTGTTGAGTTATCTTTATTATGCCTAGTATTCCTTATTATGGTTATTCCTTGTGAACTAGTTTTACCTTTTCTTATGATCGAAGGTTCTTCAGTTGATTTATTTACCGTACTTTGTATTTGTGTTGTTGTACTTGCTGTGGTGATGCACGAGGTTTCTACCGTGCGGTTGTGGTTATTGAGATGCACAAGGTTTCTACCATGCGGTTGTTGATATGGGGTAGCATGAGGTTTTTGTCATGCCGTGGTTACTATTGATATTTGCACTTGCGGCGTGACAAGTAGGGATATATATATATATATATATATNGGGGGGGGGGGGGGGTTGCGCATGTGGCTAGACAAGGTGGGAACCTTATTATGCGCGTGTGGCGAGACAAGGCAGGCATTCACTTTACTATTGCACACGTGGCGAGACAAGGTGGGCTATGTTAGGGATTGATTTGTAATGTCTTGTGTTGGCCTGGGGGAATTCTTGTTCTTGATAATTGTGTAGTGTTACTCTTATCTGTGTGAACTTTATCTTGTGAAAGTTGTGAAGAAATATTCTACGTGATGTCCGTTTCTTTTCTTATGCTTACTAGTTGGTTTGAAACTATGTTAGGATACTTGCACAAGCATACATGTAGTTAAGCATTCTTATCGGCTAAGAGATTTTCTGGATATCGTTGAGTATAGATATTCTTGTTGTATTTGCCTTCTATGTGAGAATGGCTCTATAGGCGCATGAGTCGTCAGTGCGGTTATGAGGTGTTATGAGGGCACAGGATTCCCAGTGTTAGGGTTCAGGTATTGAGATCCGTGAGTTGTGATTTGTCTGAGGTTCGGCACCTCGTGGAGTTGACAAAAAACTTATGTAAAAGCGGTTGTAATTGCTGAGTTATTACTTGTCCTTGTTGTATATGTGATTCCGGATTTAGGTTGTGTTCCATTCACTCTTCTGTATCATTTTTATGGTTTTCCGTTGATACTTGTAGTTTCCTTTCTTATTGCCATTATTGTATTGTTAGTCATATTGCATAGTCTTTATGTAGATATCATATTTTGTTGTTCCTATACTTATACTTATTCAGTTCATTAGACTAGTGGGTGTCTTGACTGTTCCTCGTCCCTACTCCACCGAGGTTAGTCTTGATACCTACTGGGCACTGCTGTGGTGGGCTCATACTGCACTTCTGCACATTTTTTGTGCAGATTCAGGTATTGCGTAGCCGGTTGATCGTTAGCTAGCAGCGCGGATTGCTGTTGTGGAGACTCAAGGTAAACCTGTTGCAGCGTCGCAGGATTCGGTGTCACCGTCCTATTTTGTTCATACATTGTCTTTATTTATTTCTGAACAGATGTATTTAGGAGTTGTAGTAAAACTCTATTGAACTTATGACTTGTACTATTGGGTTTTGGGAAAGTGTATTTTAAAAATAATTAAATGTTATTATTATAATGGTTGTTATTCAGTAATGTTAGGCTTACCTAGTCCTTAAGACTAGGTGTCATCATGATACCTAACGGAGGAAAATTGGGTCGTGACACAAACAATTTCGGGTTGAAGCAAGGATTGCCTCAACCCCTTCAGAATTGTTGTGTTTTCAGAGGGAAGCCAAACGAAAATCCAAACACTCATCTAATGGACTTCGAGTAGATTATGAACACCTTTCAATACAATAGGGTGTCACAATATGCAGTGTACTTAAGTGAATTCTCCTTTTCACTTAAAGATGATGCTAAGGAGTGGCTTCAGAGTTTTCCCAGTGGATCAGAACTTGGAAGGAGATGACTAAGAAATTCCTTGATAAATGTTTCTCCTCAGTTAAGACGGGCAAGATTAGAAGAGAAATCCATAACTTCTAACAGAAAGAGTCTGAAACTGTTTTTGAAGCACGGGAGAGGTTAAGGAGATAGTTAGAAAGTGTCAACATAGCGGAATTGAACTCTGGATGCAACTCCGGGATTTTTGGGAAGGATTGAACCGGCCTCGCGTAGAACATTGAGCAATGTAGTTGGAAGCTTGTTGATGAAGAAGACTCCATAGGAGATACTTACCATTCTTGATGAGTTATCTGAAGATGCTAATCAGTGGCCCTTTGAGAGTGCTGGAAGGAGAAGACCAACTGGTGTTCACCAAGTTGATGCTACTACATCTGTGCAGGTACAACTTGATGCTATGGATAAGGAAATATGAAAGTTGACCTTAGCCTCGATACAAAATGAGCCTCATGCAGCTTGTGATATATGTGGAAGAGGACACCCTACTCATGAGTGTCAAGCCTCAACTGAGGAGGTGAATGACGTGGGAAACTACAATTTTAATTCAATGGGTCAGAGACACCCCGAATTTTCATGGAGTTCACCTAAGGGTACCGGGAATGCATGGAAACAAAATAACTCTAGACCCTAGGGATAAGGAGCTCCAGCATACCAAAATCAGCAGAGGCAGCAATTTCAACCTCAACAGCCCATTCATTCTGGCATAGAAGATCTCATGAAGATCTTCATTTTGAAAACAGATGAGAGGCTTCAAACGCATAGCACAGCTATACGGGAACATAGAGCAGCTATCAAAGAACTAGGCACTGGTTTTCGAAACCTGAAAAGACAGGTTGGGCAGCTAGCCACTCTATTATCTGAGAGGATTGCAGGAACTCTTCCTACTAATATGAGATAAATCCCAAAGAAACAGTGAATGATGTAACTCTAAGAAGTGGGCAATTTTTGAAGGATTCCACCCTGATCCAAAATGATACAATACTTGAGAAAGAAAGTGGCGAGTAGCTGAATAATGATGTGGAGAAGAAGAAGAAGAAGAAGAAGAAGAAGAAGAAGAAGAAGAAGAAGAAGAAGAAGAAGAAGAAGAAGAAGAAGAAGAAGAAGAAGAAGAAGAAGAAAGGTCCAATGAAAACTGAGAAAAAGAATATGGGAGAAACTTCGAGAAAAGCGAGCATATGCCTGCTTTACCTTTCCCTCAAAAGTTATATAGAAAAAAGCTGGACAAGCAGTCTGGGAGATTTCTAGATGTGCTAAAACATGTTCATGTAAACTTACCATTCTCAAAATGCTCTCACAAATGCCTGCTTATGTGAAGGAGATCCTTACAAAGAACAGGAAGATATAGGAGACCTCAGTGGTCAAGCTCACAGAGCATTGCAACGCGATATTGCGAAAAAAACTACCACAAAAGTGTGGAGATCCAGGGAGTTTTACTATACCTTGCTCATTGGGAACTATCAATTTTGATAAATCTTTATGTGACTCTGGTGCCTCAATTAACTTAATGTCTCTATCTATTTACAGGAAATTGGAGAAGAAGATTAGAGAGATAAGGTCGGTGCCAATATATTTGCAGTTGGCAGACCAAACGACTCTAATACCCGAGGGTATAGTGGAAGATGTGTTAGTTCGGGTGGATAAGTTCATATTTCTTGTGGATTTTATTGTGGTGAATATGGAGGAAAACAAGGAGGTCCGCCTTATCCTAGGAAGACTATTCTTAGCAACAGGTAGAGCTATATTGGATATACATGAGAGAAAACTCATGCTTAGAGTGGGTGAGGAGACTGTGACGTTTAAGATAGATGGACAAAAGGGCGTGAAAAAAAAATACCAGCTGCAAGTGTTGAATGGAAAGAGAATTTCTCAAAAGAGAAGGCTGCAGTGAGCGAGAAAGATAGGTGTGGGGTGTACCCCAAAAAGGCTGAGAAGAAGTTTTTTGCATGGATGCGCATTAGTTCGAAGGCAAGAAATGGATCCCGACTTCGACTCAGGCCCCGACTAAAGATCCAGGGAAGTTTTCTTTACCTTATGCTTTTTAATTGTGTGTCATGGGGACATTCCACAACTTAAAGTGTGGGGTGGGGGATATGTTTTATGTATGTATGTATTTTAGTTTTAGTTTTTGTTGTTTGAGTAGTAGATATAGAAAAAAATTGCAAAAAAAAAAAAACACACACACACACACACGAAAATTTTTAAAAAAAATTGATTTTTCCCGATGATGGATATCATCGACAGGTTTCTTGAGGGATTAAAGTCGAAAGAAAAATACAAAAATATTTTCTTTTGTTAGGTAGTGTATAATTCCCCCTTGGTTTTTTTTTGTGTCACGGTTCTTTTTCAAGGGTTTTGTTTGAACCGGGTATAGTTAGTTTTTGTTTTGTAGAGGAGTAGGAAATCTTGTGCGATAATTTGAAATGGAAGAAATATCTCTTGACTTTATTATACCTTGATAATAGTGAGTGCTTTAGTTGTGACGCTTAAGCTCAATTTTTAACTCTTGTATAAGTACCTTAAATTGTTGGATCTTAACTTTGCTTAACTGCTTTGACTAGAGTGTCTTGATGATGAGTGAGTTATGCGCCATGTGGGTGTGAGATTTTGTGTTATTTTGTGCATTGCATTTGACGTCTAGAATTTGCCCCGTGTGTTTGCAAAGCAAAATAGTAGTTTTATTCAGTCTTCGAAGTGATATAGGCATTTATTTGTTGAGCAGGTTATATGCTTTTACACACATAATTGTTATGTATCGTAGTTATTCCTTTTAGCATGTAATCTTTTTTCTTTGGCAACCACATTACAAGCCTTACCCAGTTGTTTGAATTGCCCATCTATTTGAATCTTGTACCTCTCGTGAGCACTTGAACTTGTTATGAACTTTGTAAAAGTTGATGTGTGGGGTGGTTGGTTTGGCTTTTGAGTGGAACTAATAGTATAAGGAGAAAGGTGCATTGTATTGAAAAAGTAAGAGTCACTTGAATTGAAAGAGAAAAGAAAAAAATATTGTATTGTTGTGCAAAATATTGTTTGATAGTGGTGACTCTTTATGTAATTGTTCTCAAAGAAGTAGGGAGTTAATGTGTATTGATGTGAAGGTGGATTCATGGTTTGACATAAGTGTGAGGTTTTGAAAAATGAAATGTATGTATTAAAGTGCTTAGGGAGGTGTAGTCATTCTTATATCAAAATGTATCATACCCTTCTCGCAGCCTGTATTACAACCAAATAAAGTCATACTTGATCATTGAGTGAATGAACTCAAATAGTAGAGTAGTACACTATGGGAAAACCTATGGTACGTCTTTTGTAGCACATGAATGTTGTTTCTGAGAGTGAGCGAATTCTTCCTATCTTGAGATCCTAATTGCTATTAAATTTTATTGTGTGTGGAACTACTCTCTATTGTTGTATGAGGGCACTTGATTCACGAAGTAAAAGTAATGTGTGACTTCTGTGTTAGAGTAAGTGAGCGGGTTATAAATAACGCGTGGTGCTTTTGAGTCAAATCTTGAGGCGAATATGTTACGTTAGAGTGCTTAATCTATTTTAAATATTCTTGATGTGATGAGTTAGGAGAGTTGTTTAAAAATGTCGTATCTATAAAAAAAGTGTAGTTTGATTTCTCGAGGACGAATAGTGGTTTAAATGTGGGGTGTTGATGGTAGGCTATAATCTCATGTTCTAGTCACTTATAGTACTCTAATTTATTGTACTTTATTCATGTTTGAGCATTAATCGATAGGGTTTTACACTTATTGTGTGTTTTATGCCTTGTAAGAGTGATTTCGAGCTATGTAGATGTTATGAAATGAATTTGAGCGACTGAGTAAAAGCCCAAGGGATTAAGTCGGGATAGTGTTCAGAGGTCGAGAACCAAGTCTAGACGTCAAAACGCAAGAAAAATCCGTACTCTGAGAAAAATCACTGTCGCAGCGCGTGGGGTGCCACGGCTGTGAAAATATCTACTGTCTATCAAAATCAACTCTATGGATTTCTCCACTAATTCCCCGCATGGCGCGTCACCCCATGCGGCGCAGCTGTGCAATTTTTACATAGTGAAAATCCAATTTCATCTAGAAGAAGGTGATTTCGTCTAGGCCCGACTCTACTTGGTATAAATACATGGAAAACGTTATTTTCAGGACTTTTGATACATATTCAACCTAAGGAGGCTAAGGAGGAGTTGGAAGAAGACGAGCACAAGGATTTCATCATTCCTTCCTCACTCAAGACACGAGTTTGGATTGAATTTATGTTTTCATATACTTTAACTTTATTTGTGATGAATTGCTCCATATCTATGGAGTAGTTCCCTTTAGGATTTGATGAATTTGGTGTATTGATCATTGTTTGTGGATTATAACTCTAGTTTTATGTATTGAAGCATTTTTTGGATGATTTAACTATTACATCTACATTCACTTGTTCATGTAATCGAGAGAGACATAACATGTGATATATTTGCATTATTTTGTTGGTTGAGTTCATAGATTCTTCTTAGTAATTGAAAGAGACTAGTTGAACCATTGATTAAACTTGGTTAGAAGAATAATCGAAAGAGGTTTTCCTAAAGATCAATCCACTACGCATTCTTGCATATCATCACGTGCTTAAATTAGTTCATCTTGTGAGGTTGAAACTTAATAGAGAGAGGAGTTTTTGTTGAACGGTTGAACTGTTAATTAAGTGAATTCGAGAGACTCACTTAAACATTAGAAGTGAATTATCTAGAGTTGGATTCCAAACAATTATCTTACACCTATCCTATCAACCCCCATTTCCTCCAACTGATAATTGTCATTAGTCAATAGTTTTAGATCTTAGTTAATTTTAGTTAGAAATCATATAAATTTCAATTGTTGATCATCTTGGATAGTGATCAAACTAGAAACTACGAGAATATTGTTTAAATCAAATCCTTGTAGATACGATATTATACTATACTATATTTGATTAAGGAGCATAAATTAAGTGTGTGTTTCGAGCTCCTCAATAGGCAACCGATAATCATAAGCAATTTTAAGAATTTCATAAGTAGAATTCCACCTAGTGCAAATATCTTTTGAAATTTTTCTATATGGAAGGTTAGCATATGCACATTGTTGTTTAACTCATGAATTCTACTCGCTTTATTAGCACATAAAATATAGCCGCAAGCATGTTGTATTTTACCACAAGCATGAGAAAATAAATTAATAACATCTTTTACAACCAAGTTAAAAATATGGTATACACATCTAACATAGAAATTTGCTGGATTAATTGGACAAAGTCTAGCTTTTAAGATAGTTGCTATAGTGGTGTTAGCAGAAGCATTATCTAATGTGATAATTAAAACTTTATCAATGAGCCCATAAAAATCAAGTATTTGTAGAACAATAGTTGCAATATATGCTCCAATGTGTTTTGAATCAACAAATTTTTAACCAATAATACGTTTTTGCATCTTCCAGTGATGATCAACCCAATGACATGTAACAGTTAAATAATCATTACTATTAGGAATATGACCTCTATCAAATGTGATATTCGCTTTACAGTCTAATTGAAAAAATACACAACGAATATACTGAAGATATTTAGTTTGAAATTTAAAAACATCATTTTTAGATGTGGTCTTAGGAAAACCTTGAAAATTAGGTTATAAGTTTCTTGTATATAATGCACAAAAGCAGGGTGATAAGGAAAATCAAAAGGCAAGACACATACAACGATCATTTTTGCTAAACTTTTACGATCTCTATCTCTGTTACAGGGACGCGGTATAGTACCAGAAGTAGGGTGAAATTATTGTTGGACAAAGTTAGAACCACGGCCAGATCCAGTAAGAGCACTAGTATCGGTGCTAGGATCCGGTATTTTTCTGGCATCTATTTGAGCTTGTTTCCATAAGGGTTTGCATGTTTTAAGTATGTGTCTAGTTAAACCCTCGTCCCACCTATTTTTTTATGTGCAAATTGTGCCTTACATTTTACACAGGTAGCAACTAAATTGAGTTTTCATGTTCAACAAAATTTCATACAATTGATTTTTTGTACATTCGGCCTTAGCCTTAGCCTTACCCCTTACAGGAGGTACAAGGGGTAAAGCTCTAGACCAAGATTGACTCTGAGTTGGAGCTTGTGTTGCTGGGGTAGTGGGTGTTTCATCTAATTCTTTTTCCTCATTTAAAATATCATTGCCAAATTGTCTTTGTGAAGTTTCATTTATCTAGTTGTTCTCCCGAATTAAAATTATAAAATGCAGGGGGGTTGGGAAAATAAAGTTTCATGTACATGAGTTATTTTTATATTTTCTCTAATTCTAGGAGAAGGATTAGAATTAGGATTACTACTACTAATATTTTTACTATTTTTTTTAAATGGGTTGGTTATGCCAAATATACTTTTAGGATCCATAATTTAAATATAAAAATAAATTAGAAAATTTTAACACAAAAATTAAACACACAAATGAAACACGAAAATAGAACATGTAAATTAAACCGAAAATTAAGCACTAAAATGATACGCAAAAAATAAATATTAAAATTAGGAGATGAAACAAGTGCATCGTGATTAAATATTGAAAATTGAAGAAATTGCCCAAACCAAATATTTGACGAATTAATTTGAAGCTTGAAAGTTCCTCTAAAAATTTACCCAAATACTTGAAACGTAGTTGATTATGAGAAAACTGAGAAGAGAATATAAATAAAATGCAAGAGATTTGAGAGAGAAAGATTATTTTTTGTGGGAAAAAATGAATAAGGATGGAGATATTTATAGTTAAATAGGGTTAAAGTGTAATTTAATAAACTTTGAAAATTAAAAGTTTGGAGGGGAGGAGGGTAGGGGGTGTTTTGGGGGGTAGGGGCCAAAAATGGTCGTTTATAGGCGTTGCCAACGGCTCTTTTTTGAAGAAAAAAAATCGCGCGGGCTGGTGAAACGAAACGGGACGGGACCTTAACGGGCCGGCCCACCGGGACAAAATGGGCAACCCGTCCCATCACATGTTCCGTATAATTAGGCCCAATCCCGTTTAACATTTAGTGAGTCGGGCCTGAACGTGACGTGATCGGGACTAAGACGGGGTAAAAATTGCACGGGGCGCCTTATTTGGTCACCCCTATATAACCTATACCCAATTTCTTAAAAACGTTTAATTTCTACCCACTTTTTAAATAACTTCAGCCCCTTTTCTCCTCCTCCTTCTTCTTAAAAACATTTTCTTCTTCTTCTTCTTTCTTCTGCTGCTGTTGAAGCTGCTATAGAAACTTCAGTTCATGGGATGATTGCCATAAATATGTTTATCAGAGCTGAAGTTCTCCAGTTACAAAACAAAAACTTCAGCTCTAGAGCTGAAGTAAGTTTGCCAGTTACAAAACAAAAACTTCAGTTCTAGAGTTGAAGTTCGCCAGTTACAAAAACAAAATTTCAGCAATTACAAACAAAAGCTTTGCGTTAAGACGTGCACAAGTTAAACAAAAACTTCTGCAAATAAATAACAAAACTTCAGCTACTTCAGCTCTAGAGTTGAAGTTCGCCAGTTACAAAAACAAAATTTCAGCAATTACAAACAAAAGCTTTGCGTTAAGACGTGCACAAGTTAAACAAAAACTTCTGCAAATAAATAACAAAACTTCAGCTACTTCAGCTCTAGAACTGAAGTTCGCCAGTTACAAAAACAAAAACATCAGCTCTAGAGCTGAAGTTCGCCAGTTACAAAATAAAAACTTCAGCTCTAGAGCTGAAGTTCGTGTTACAAAAATAAAAACTTCAGCAATTACAAACAAAAGATTTGCGCTAAGACGTGCACAAGTTAAATAAAAACTTCAGCAAATAGAGAATAAAACTTCAGCTACTATGCTTAAGTTCATCAATTACAAACAAAAACTTCAGCACACCTTCTACTTCAGGCTCGACTACTAGAATGCTGAAATTTTGCGTGATTGCCTTTGCTACTTCAGCCCCGTATGCTGAAGTTATGTGAAAAAGCAGGTACACTTGTAATTTTTTTTGCAAAGCGGGCACAATTTAAAACATGACACAAAAAACGGGTATAGATGCAAATGCCCCTAAGACGGGATCGAAATGGGCCGGGCGGCCCGACCCGTCCCGTTGGACAACCATAATGTAAATAAGGAAATGCTCCCATTTGAATTCAGCAAAACTATCAAATTCCTTCAAAGTATAAAGTGAAGACTTTAGTTATAAGCTGTTGAAAACTACATTTTGGAAAACTTTGACTCTTTAAATACAATGAATAAAATACTTTTGAAAATTCTTTATAAATCCTTTTGTGACTATTATATCTATGAAACAATTATGTGCACTTTTCTTTCCAAGAAATTCTACTTTGAAAAGTCAACTCTTCAAAGGTCACTTATGTACAATTATGTACCGTTTATCAGAATTACAAAAAAAGAAAAGATAAAAAAATTAGGACCCATATCCACAAAGGTCACTAGTTAGCCCAAATGACGTAGCTCACATATGTTCAAACATGTAAGAAATTATAAAATTTTATGAGGAAATAACGCATAATGCCGATCAAAGTCAAAATATTTATCTGATATTGCCTATTTAAAAATTAATTATAATTTCTACCTATACAACACGAATTTATTACCAGATCATTTCATTTCCTATTTCCCCTTTAATTTGCTTTACCCCACTTGAGGGGCATGTGGAAAATGCAAATTGATTCTCCTTTTTGTTTTATTTTATAACTTGAATCACATTACTTTTGACTATCTTTCCGTCTATGATTTTTACTTTGACTTTAGAAACATATATGAATAATTATTTGAAAAATAAAAATAAAAATGAAATAAGATATTCGTAGTGAGAAAAATGGACAAGAAGAATAAATTGATTGGAGAAACTCTCGATTGCCGTGCATACCACAATTTCAAAAGGATTGTCCTGAATTTTTGTCCAATTGTTGTCCACATTTTCAATAAATAAATAATAATATTTATTTACATTAATAATTTTTATTAACATTAATGGAATTCCATGGAGGTATTTTTCATTGCATAAGTTCTCATTGAGTTAATTAGTATGTGACAACTGATATTACTTCAGTTTAATAATTGAATTTTAAAAAAAATTAAACTCTTCGTACAGTTGTATGCCATGTTGGTATAGCTATATACTATACTCGTATTATAAGTTAGTTGGAATATTTTTTGGTTGTATTAATTGGTACACTATTTGATTTTTCTTTAGTAATAGTAGAATAGTACAGTGTCTTGAAATTTTTTTAATCTTCCTTTATGCATGTGTGTTATGTAATCATTTTGATTTTTTCTTTGTGCATTTGTTTTATATAATAGTATTATAATACAATATCTTGAAATACATTTTTATATTAATATGTGGAACATTATTTTTGAAATTTCTCTTTATGCATGTGTATTATGTAATAGTAGTATAGTCATATATAGTTTTCTGAAATTAATTAGTAGAACTGAATACCCTATTGGTATAATTATATGTCATATTGGTATCATATGGTAGTTGGAATATTTTTTGGTTGCTTTAGCTGCATTTTTAAGTAAATTCTATTCTGAAATGATTTATATACTCATGTTTTGCTGTGTTGGATTTTCTTGTACCTATGGACATAGATTTTGTGTATTATGTAACAGTTTTATAGTTATATGCAGTTGTTGGAACGACCCCGTACAACTATATATCATATTAGTATAGTTATACACTATATTGGTATCATATGCTAGTAGAATCATTTTTTGGTTGTATTAGCTGTATTTAATTGGTACACTATTTAAAAAAAATTTAATAATAGTAATATAGTATAATATCTTGAAATACTTTATTTTATTAATATGTGGTACACTATTTTTTTATTTTTCTCTTTATGCATGTGTGTTATGTAATAGTAGTATAGTCATACATTTGCCGAAAATTAACCAGTAAAGTTGTATACCATGTTGGTATATTTATATGTCATATTTGTATCATATGGTATTTTGAATATTTTTTTGTTTTTTAGCTGTGTTTTTAAGTGATTATTATTCTGAAATTATTTATGTGAACATGATTTGCAGTGCTGAAATTTTTTTGTGCCGATGGACAAATTATGTGTATTATGTAATAGTTTTTATAGTTATAGGAAATTGTTGGAATGACCTACTATATACCCTTTTAGTATACAGAATGAGCAAGTTGCTTTGCGAATATTTAGCTTGCAATGCGAGCATGTAATTATCTCATACTTTTATTGCATCCTTTAATGTTTTGGTACAATAGTATAGTCACAGATAGTTGTAGCAATATTCAAGAGCATCATATACTCTGTTGGTATTCATGTATACCATATTGGTATCATATGGTACTAGAAGTCTTTGTTTGCTACTAATACTTTTATTGCATTTTCCAATATTTCATTATTATTTCTATTCTAACTAGTATATATGGAGATTTGGTGGCCGTAGATTATGTTTTCTTGCTCCATCACTGGTTGTGTTACTGCTAATGGTAGAGTGTGTACTGATATTTATAGGGAATGAGATCAAGGTTTGCATGGCAATCACGTGTTGATTCTTAGAATTTGATTATGTATTTATGGTGCTCAGCAACAGTCAGTATGATTTTCAGTGAATTAGATTAATAGCATGTTTGGCCAAGCTTCTAAAATCAGCTTATTTTGAGAAGTGCTTTTCTCAAAAGTACTTTTAAAAAAAGTGTTTTTGGTAAGAAGCAGTTTGTGATTGGCTAATTAATTTGAAAAACACTTTTGAGCAGTAATTAATGTTTGGCCAAGCTTTTGAAAACTGCTTATAAGTGTATTTTTTTCAATAGTGCTTCTCAAAAAAGTGCTTTTGGAAAGAAGCTACTTTTTTCTGCTTCTCAAAAACTGTTTCTGCTTCTCCTCAAAAACACTTTTTTTTCCTTCCAAAAGCTTGACCAAACACCTCAATTTTTGGCCAAAAGTGCTTTTGACAAAAAGAAAAAAATACTTTTGGCCCAAGAAAAAGCTTGGACAAACAGGCTATAAGTGACAACTGATATTATTAAGTTTAATAATTGAATTTTAAAAAATGAAAAAAAAAAAAGAAAAGATAAAAGGTATATTATACTAGATATATTTAAAAAAAAGGTGAACAAATATTTACTATATCAATTATTTTCTCTTATTGTATAAAAAAAAGAATAAGAAAAAAAAAGTGAAAACAGTAAATGAAATTATATTATGAAGAGAAAAAGAACATTAAAAAAATAAGTTAAATGAAATTAGAAAAGAAAAAAAAAGAAATGGAGAAAAAAAAGGAAATAAAAAGGAAAAGAAGCATAGAAATAAAAAAGAATTGGAAAAAAAAAAAGAAAAAATTTCTCACAAAAACTACTATGGGTAGGAAATGTAATTAGTTTGATGGGTAGAAAAACAAATGGAAAGGCAAGGGTAAATAGTTTTCTTTTTTTGGGTAACTGTGTTATTCTCCCAAATGTTATATCAATGGAATCGACTCCACTGATTCTCTACAATATTTATTTAGATCAGCTTGCTTACACCTTAACTATTACTCTCTCTGATTCGAAATAAGTGATTTTTTAGTTGTTTTCACACATATTAAGAAATTCATCTTTTAATATTAATTAGCAATGTAAATGATTATATTAATATTTATTATCTCTTCACGTAAACACTTTTAATATTTACTCCAACATTATTTACTCAAAGCGCAATATAAGGAAAAAAAATTAATTTATTTTTGAAATTTGAAAAAAATTATTTATTTTGGATCATAAAAAAAAGTCAAAAAATTACTTATTATGGACCGGAGGGATCACGTGAATACCTAATTTTTACTTGATTGTTGGTCCATGTTATCAAATCTTGATTCTCGAACATTTGCTATTGCTATCATTGGAAGTACTAAATTAATTTTCATTATTCAACATCTTGGTTCTCGTATCACTTGTTTCCCGTTTAACACAAAAGAAGATAAAATTTCCAAGTTCCAACATTGTATGCATGTGTAACTTTTATAGTTCAGACTTCAGACTACGACGAAACACAGAAAAATTGTCCAGTAAGAAACATCACAAAAGGATGTATATATGCACACTAATTTACTTCACTTTTATTGACTAAAAAACCTAATAAATATAATCTGCTCATACAAATATTACATAATTGACAATCACATTTAAAGTTTATATTTGACTTTTTAATTGTATTTCATTTATTACTATTCTGGAAAGATATTGATTTTTAATAGGAATAAAACATTCATTTGTCCTCATTTACTATTCTACTTGTGTGCGCACACGTATAAATAATCCCTCCGTTTCAATTTAGATGAGGTAGTTTGACTCGACGCGAAATTTAAAGAAAAAAGACTTTTGAAACTTATGGTCTTAAAAACTTACAGGTAAAAGTATTGTGAGGGCCATTGCATCTGTGTGGTTATAAAAGCTTTTTATTAGGGGTAAAATAAAAAGTTTAACGTTGAATTATTTCCAAATTTAGAAATGTGTCATTTATTTTGGAACATGCTAAAAAGGAAAGTATCTCATCTAATTTGAAACGAAGGGAGTAATAAAATTAAATTTCGGTCATAGTATTATTCTAGAATTATGTTTTCCTGAACCGATCTATCGCCACAAGGTAGGAGTAAAGTATGCGTATGTATTATATTCTCCAGTAAGGTCTGGGATTATATTGGGTATATTGTTGTTTAGTATTATTCTAGAATTATTAAAGTGAAAATCTAGGTCAAGTTCTTGTTCCACTCAAGCTCAAGTTTAATTTGCAAATCGTTCATATACAACAAGAGAATAAACATTATACAAGAAAAAAGAACTCTAACTAATTTGCTGAACTCGACTGCACTAGTAGGTAATTAGTTTTTTGATTTTCACTTGAAGATGAACTTCGAAATTTTTTGAAAATTTGAAAAACTCCAAAAGGCTATTTTCTAAAGATGGTGCTCGTTGACAACAAAGAAAAAGAAGAACCAACATTTCTCTTAAAGATGGAATACTACAAAATGTTGTTCATACAACTCTTTTAGACTTGGCAAGTTGTATGCAGACAACTGCCAATATGCAGCAGCTCTATAATCTAACCCCTATAAATTGTAAAGGGATAGTTGAGCTGATATTGAAACAGCTCAAAAGTATTCTTCACCCCGGCCCTCTATAGATATAGATATACATATATATGTAAGGTATATTGGAAACAAGACTTCTCGATAACTAGATTCATACGGACTGTTGAGCAGAGTATATCGAGGAATAGACGAGTAGTTACTATCTTAAGGCTTAGCAAACACTTCAATGCATTCTGCACTAATTTTGCCTGAATGGCGACCACCCAACTTCCCGAATGAGGCTAAGGGTGACAAAACTCTCAAGCCGCTGCTACTACTGCTGCTGCTTCCACCTTCAGTAAGACTGAAAGATGTTCTTGATTTTCTTGGCCGTGAGGGACTCAATTCCTCATTGTAACTGTCTATTTTATTCTGGACCACGACTAATTGAGTGATATCGCTCCGGCAAAAGGGGCATACAGGAACCTTCTCACTGTTATTACTTGTAGGATTGGGCTTATTGTGGCAACATAAGGCTAGAGTGCAATGAGCACACATCTGATGGCCACACTTTTGAATCTCAATTGTGCAGGACTGCTCAAAGCATATGCAGCATAGCTCAAAATCACTGCCCTGTTTGGAAACATAAACACGATTTGTAAAAAGCAGATTCATAGTAAAAGGTCCAACATAAATGTGTTAAAATCTCCATTTTCTTCATTTGCTGATTACTAGAAAGAGTTGTAATCAGAGCAGATGAGTCCTCAATGCAACATAACAACCAACCATCAATTCAAATGTTAAGTAAACTTATGACTTCCCTCTTTGTGTTTTTTGAAAATGGAAATATTATATGGATTAACAAACAAGAGCCGTATAGCAGAAGTGGTTTGTTAACATTTATCCTATCACATTACCAAATAGAAAATGATATGATGTTAATCTCCTCTGCAAATGTCTACACATTTTAACAAGATATTTTCCGAGACACCAGCCGCACATGTTCTCCATAGGCACGTCATTATTCTAGGAAAGATTGTGTCCAAGCAACAATGTCATCGGAGCGGAGGGAGGGGTTGAGGGTGAGTGTTGCCTACGGTTTCGGACGAACCCAGTAGCTTTTTACTTAGACATTGTATTTGTATTAGAAAATCTATTAAATATGTATAAATACTTAATAGAAGTCGATGCAGAATAATAATCTTATTGTTAATTTCTTATGTTTTATAGGGCTTGAGACTTATTACCTCAAAGTCATCACTCTCAAGGCCAGAATCACAATGTAAAGGTGATGTATGTGAGACAGCTGTCTTTTTCAATATCAACTTCTCTCTATCTTTGTTGGCCTCAATAAGAGCATTCTCTAGTAAAGCTTTTGCCTCGGCGTCAAGCTCAGTAATGAACTTCAAAGGCGATGGCCAGGTCAAAGGCTCTGGAGATGATGGATTTAAGAGTGCACCACATGCTTCGTGCTTGTACTTCAAAGCAACTAAGTAAGGTATTCGCCTGTAGAGATCCCATTTACAATGATTAGTTCCATATTCGAAAAAGGATTACTTGCAAAGAGTTGAATAATACCACAAATAGAACTGAAAGGATTATAATAAAATGACAGTTACGGGAAAGGGGTAAAGAAAGTAAGGCTTTCAACTACGACAGACTTTGACAATCTAGATGTTACCAATGGTTTCCGATATATGTAACTCACACCTAATTTCTCCTTGACACTTTTCATCATGCTTTTAGCTTGAACCTCATAATTTTTCAGAGAAAAATTCAATGTGTAAATAGGATGTTTTTAAGGGAAACTACTTTGTGGTGACTTAATATTCTGTTTTCTAGCCTAACTGTCATGTTTATTATTATTCAAAAAAGAGCACGATAATACAGATACAGAATGAAAAAGTCAACAAGGGAATTTACTTTGTGATGACTTCAAATTCTGAAAGTGTCAACCTTCATAAATAGAATGATAGAGATCAAGAATGTAAAATAATCAAGAAGTAACTAAGATACTTTCTGCACATGGTTAGTGCAGAAGCCCACATTACTTGAAAAGGTATGCAATGGCTAGTCCACAAAACCAGATAACTTGAAGAAAGTGCATATGGGCTCACCCAGAAGAATCTCTCTGAAGTCGATCTGCACCCCAAGCAAGTAACTCCCGCACACAGTCCAAAGAACCTCCTCGAGCTGCCAAATGCAATGGTGTACTTCCTGGTCGGCTGCAAAATCTTAATGTCAATTTGACTTTCAAAATATAGCACTAAAGTTACAAAACCACTCTGGCTAAGTTTTATTACCCGTAGCCAGCACTAGAAACACAAACAAGAGCCTCATTACTTAGAAGAATCCGGATACATCCTGGTCTACCGTGACGGGCTGCCAAGTGCAATGGGGTTGCACCACTTCCATCTCTTATGTTCACAAATCTTGCAAATCCCCTGCACTCCAATCCAAGCAAAAGAGTAAACATATAGCCCTTCATTAATAAAGTGATAGTACTCAAATACATGATGCCCTTTGTAAGGCATCACAAAATGACAAAAAGGGGGACTTTGACAGGGTAGATGAACAAGAAGTCTTGTCTTTTGAAGTAAATATCACCAAACTAGACATGGAATTTACCAAGATTGAGCAACAGGAGCCGAATGAGCGGATGCAAGGATCGATTGCAGGCAGTCAGAATGGCCATGGTAAGCAGCATAATGCAAACAGGTTCTTCCATGTAGTGAATCAAACGTTAAAATCTAAAACGTACGACCAATAAAAACCAATTAACTACCCATTTTAATCAGTCAAAGAAACTATCATGATAGAATATTTGCAAAGATTCACTTACATTAGCACCTCGCTGAATTAATCTCTCCACGCAGGACACATTTCCGTGCATAGCAGCTAACATTAATGGGGTCTGAAATATTTCCACAATGAAACAAATCAAAAAAACAAATTCAACAATTATCTATGCCAAGTGTTTTAAAAAAGGACATTTTTGCAAACAAATGAACATCACAAAATGAAACTTCTTGATAAATAGAGTATATAAAATTGGCAAAATACACTAGAAACACAACGAATCACAACAACAACTACTACTACTACCACTTACCTGTTTATGGCGATTCAAAATGTCTGGATTAACCCCACGATCCAAGAGAACAGATAGCACCTACCATAATCAAAATGGAAAAAACCCAAAATGACCAATGGATCAAGAACCATTAACATTTAACACCCCATCTTAAAAAAATCAACAAGAAAGTAAAGGTTAAATTTTTTCAAGAAAAAAAAAGAGCCCAAAATGACTCATCAAGGATCACGAACCATTAACATTTTGACACCTACCTTAAAAAAAAAAGAACAAGAAAGTAAAGATCACAGTTTTTTCTACTTCACACCAGCACTGGTACCGGATAACTAATAAATATTACATTTTTTTACAAGAAAATGAAAAACCAACCTCGATCTGTCCATTAGCAGCAGCAACATGAAGTGCGGAGAGCTTCCCACGAACACTGGTAAAATGAAGCACATTTGGGTCTTCATTAATCATAGCTTCAACTTTTTCAAGCTCACCATTTTGGACTGCACTGAACAGTCCATGTTCATGGGATTGCTGTACACAACTCAATTTCTGCCCCATCACCTCCTTAGCATTGAGGTGAAGTGCCCCGCGAGTGGATATCACGCGCCACCCACCACGGCGGAGGGGACACGGTGGGCGTGTGGTGGGAGTAAAATATAAGCGCTAGGCGCTGAGTTATGGTAGTGTAAGAGGGAGATAAAGGTTAAAAAAGGAGTAGAGAAGTAACCTCGGAGTTTGTTCCTGCCCGGTAAGAGATCGGGTAGGTGCCCGTTGCTGTTTGGTGGATTATCGGGCAGCTGTCAGATTTTTTATTTTTTACCTTTTCTTTTTCGTCTTTAACTTTTTGGACTTCGCTTTTACTGGACTGAATAGTATCGAGAATATTCCGCTTCAATTTTTTAAAGAAAATATGACACCCTCTGAAAATTGAGAAAGGAAAATACAGCACATTTTAGCCACCCTCTACAAATTTACCTGGCTGAATACGATACATGTCAACAACAATAACAATTCAGTAAAATCTTACAAGCTAGATATAAAAAAGGTAAAGTATACGCATATTTTACTCATATTCCGAAGAAGTAGAGAGGTTATTTTCGAAAGACCATCGACTCAAGAAGACGAAAAGAGATAATAGATCCGGAACAGCAACAGAAAAATAGTGTGAACACAATATAAGCCACTAGTAGACCAAGACAAAACACTATCGGACTAGCCCCATCTCCAGTACAAAGTAGAAAAACGCTCAACTACCTTCTGACCTTCAACACTAATGCTCGACCTCCACACCTTCCTATCAAGATTCATGTCCTCAGAAATTTGAAGTCGTGTCATGTCCTGCCTGATCATCACCTCGCCCCAATACTTCTTAGGTCAACCTCTACCTATTCTCATACCTGCTAAAGCCAACCGCTCACACCTCCTAACCGGGGCATCTAAGTTTCTCCTTTGTACGTGCCCGAACAATCTAAGCCTCACTTCCCGCATCTTGTTGTCCATGAGAGCCATGCCTGTAACGACCCGATCAGTCGTTTTGAGATCTAGCGCGTCGTTCGGTGGTTTGAGGCCTTGGGTAGCTTCACTTCAGTTATTATGACTTGTACGTGTGGTCGGAATTGAATTTCGGGAAGTTCGGAGTTGATTTAGAAAGAAAATTCTCCTTTCGGAAGCTTTAAGTTGGAAGAGTTGACTAAGGTTTGACTTTTGAGTAAACGACCTCGGAATCGAGATTTGAAGGTTCCAATAGGTTCGTATGATAATTTCAGACTTGGGCGTATGTTCGGGTCGAGTATTAAATTACCCGGGAGCATTTCGGTGCTAATTATAGAAAGTTGGCATTTTGAAGGTTTAAGAATTTCTTAAGTTTGGTTTGAGGTGGACTTTGGTGTTATCGATGTCAATTCTGGATTTCGAGCCTTGGAATAGGTTTGTATTGTGATTTATGATTGGTGTGCAAAGTTTGGGGTCATTCCAAAATGTTTTGATATGATTCAGACGCATTCGTCGAAGTTTGAAAGTTTAAAGAAAGATTTCGACCGTCGATTAGTAGTTTTGATCTTTTTTAGTGTGATTTGAGGCCTCGAGCAAGTTTGTGTCATGTTATGGAACTGGTTGGTGTGATTGGACGAGGTCCCGGAGGCCTCGGGTGTGTTTCGGAGAGGTTTCGGACCAAGTTTGGCTGAGTTACTGCTGCTGATATCTGGTTCTGGTTTTGTTCTTCGCGAACGCGAAGGGGTTCACGCGTTCATGAAGAAGGATTTGTTGGCTGCTGATTTTGTGCTTCGTGTTCACGAAGGTTTGCCTGGTTAAGCAACACATTCGCGAGCTAGGACTCACATTCGCGAAGGGTAATTTTGGAGTTGGAGCTGGTATTGCTTCGCGAATGCGAGGGGCTTGCCGCATTCTCGAACAAGGTCGGACTGGGCAGTGTGTTTTAAAGACAGAGATTTGGCCATTTTATCTCATTTCCTCCATGGGAGCCGACCTATGAGCGATTTTGGAGCATCATTTTCATGGTCAATCATGAGGTAAGTGATTTATTCTAGTTATGAGTTAACTACATGGATTATACAAGGATTTAAACATGGAAATTTGTAGAATTGGGATTTTGAAGAAAAATTTAGAAATTGATATTTTTGGATTTTTACCACGAAATTGGACATGGAATTGGGAATAAATTATATATCTGAGTTTGTAGTATTACAAGTAATGATTATCTTCAAAAATTTTCGAAATCCGGGCATGTGGGCACGAGGGTGACTTTATTGACCTTTTGAGCGGAGTTGGAAATTGTTATAAATTGATTTATAATGAGTATTAGAGTATATATTTATGGATTTGCATATTGATTGACTAGTTTTGGAGCGACTGACATCAGTTTGAGTTGTTAGAGAGGCTTTCTAGCCGGTTATGGAACTTCATAGTGAGGTAATTCTCTTGCCAAACCCTGTGAGGGGGAAACTACCCCTAGGTGATATTAATTGTTATGTGCTACTAGTTGTGGGTTCTACGTACACACGAGGTGACGAGAGTCCGTACGTAGCTAAAGCATGTTTATGTCTAGGTAGACCTAGGACTTTATCATGCAATATTTGAATCACTTGAACTTATATTGTCTACTTAATTAATTGAAAATATAATGTACCTTGATTTAGAAATATAATACATCTTAGACCCGGCCTTATCACTTGAATTGTTGGCAAGAAAAATTGAGAAACGGTAAAGATTATATTCACTTTGTGCTCATGTACTAGATTGTAAACACGTGTCTTGTGATTCGAAAACTTTCTTCCTTTCTTGTGGAGCGGGCCGAACGCCTCGGCAGTATATAGAGGTTCATCTCTGGTTCGTGTTGTTCGACCATCGGCAGTGTACACACCACTCTGGATCGGGCCGAACGACCTCGGCATAATCGTGCGTTATACCGCTAGTAGTCCGAACATTCACGAGATAAACCTTCCACTGATGCCCGAAAATTTTTATGGTATTTTTTATTTATTTGGTATTGACTCTTGCCATATTTCTGAGCTATTAAGGTAGAATAAAATATCGAGGGATTTATGTTTTAAAAGAAGAAATTGGAAAAATTATGAAATTCCAGATTTACTCCACTATTGTCGTGCACTTCATAACTGTTACGAATTATTGTATCACTTATTTATTTGGACCTATAGTAAGTGTCGATGTCGACTCCTCATCACTACTTCTCCGGGGTTAGATTGGATACTTACCGGGTACGCGTTGATTTACGTACTCATATTGCATTTCTGCACTAAATGTGCAAGATTTGACAGGTCATTTGGTGATCATCTTGGCGCATAAGTGCACCTGTTGGGGAGACTTTATGTGAGCTGCAAATCCAGGTTACGCAACGCAGTTCACCGAGTCTCCATTGTATTATTCATTTTATCCTGTCTTATTACCTCCGGGACAAATATTGTATTATTATTGTACTCCTTAGAAAAATACTCATGCACTTGTGACACCTGGTTCTGCGAGTTCTTTTTGGTTGTTGTTATCATAAATCACATAATTATCACCATTTACTCTGTAAATATTATTTTATACTATTAAATTATTGGGAATTAGTAATTCCAAGGTAATAAAATGTATGAATAAATTGAGAAATCAATGTTGGCTTGCCTGACGGCGACGTTAGGCGTCATCACGATTTATAGTGGATTTTGGGTCGTAACAACTTGGTATCTGATCCATGTTCACTTGGGTCTTACGAGTCATGATCAAGTCTAGTAGAGTCTTGCGGATCAGTATGGAGACGTCTGTACTTATCTTCGAGAGGCTACATGGTTGTTAGCAGCACTTACCTTCTTAATTCCTCATCGTGCGATTTGATTCCTTCGAGGCTTATACCTTTATTTACTTCCTATTCATTCTTGTACGGTGTTGAGCACTCGTGTCAATTGGGCATCGAGGAGTTGCAGTGGTACTACAGACGTGGAGCAAGATGTTTCTCCCTGCGCATTTGAGCAGGTTATTATCGTCTTCTTGCGGAAGGATGTTCTATAATTTCAGCTCAATAGCTATATTTCTGATGATTTTGAGGCTATGCACTGGTTACTATGATGTCCATGAGTTGTTATCTCACAGTATTGATGTAATGGTGGGGTGCTTGTTTATGCGTCAAGGCAGTGAACGACTTGAAAGTAGGATTTCTCAGTGCATGATTTGGAGGTTCAGCGTTTAATTCTAGCAAAGAAAAGGCAGTCGGACTATAGCCGTTCGGCTGAGTTGGTGGGGTACCGAGACTTGATATTTCGAGTGTGGTAGAATTTTCATTGGTGATGTGGTGTCGTCGTCCTTGTTTGAACACATTAATGTTCGCCAGTGTTATGGACTTCTTTGATTCGTATTCAGGGCAAGGTATTGTGAAGTGGTGCTTGAGAAGTGGTTGTTATAGGTGACAGAGTATGGCAGTTCCATAATCGATTTGGTGTTTCTAATGCTAATGGCACGAGAGATATGATCTTCGAAGAGGTTTAGAATTAGTAGTGACTTATAAGTTCGAGTGCTGCAGATATGGATTTTGATTTAAGGCAACAATTGGGCAGCGAAAGATGAGGAAGGACATGTGGGAGGTGTCTTGTGGTGGTTGAATTTATAGAAGTTCAAGTATGATAAACTAAGGTCGAGAATTTTCTTAAAAGAGATGGTTTAACCGAAGTGGAAGTGGCATAGTAGCGTATGGATTCTGTGGTAGGATAGCCACATGACTTGAGAAAAGTTTAGAGTGATTTGGGAATCATGGTGGACAATGACTAGGTCGACGGGCTTAATTTGGAATGTTGGCTACTATACTGAGGAATATTGGATACGGCAGAAAGGAGTTTGCTTAATATGAAGCGGAATGCAACATGACTTCAGATTGGAATGTATTGTCGCACTTTTAGTTGATGTTAATGGGGAGTGAACGGACTGGTACAGCTGGTGAATGAGCATGGGCTCAGGAGGGTTTACTGATTTCGTAGTAATTGTACCCAGTGCAATGTCGTTGGAAGATGTCGGCATGGAATTTCTATATGTGGGTTATCTCTTGTGAACAGGTTAGCGGTTACGTAGTGTTGATGAATCTTTTACGAAGAATTTTAATAGTTATCGGTGTATTGTTTATGACTAACGAAAGAAAACATCAGTGGTAATTAGAGCAAAGGATTTGAGGAATGTGTGCTATACTTGGCCTTATCGATTCATGCTCATGTTTTGGGAGGACTCATAATTTATGTCTCTTGTGGGGGTTGTGTACAAGGAAAAGAATCCAGTGGGGTACTTCTTTGATATGGTGTTTTCGTGTTAATGACACACTAGAGTTTGGATTATATTCGAGACCAAGTCAGAGTGGGTGACTCTCAACAATGGTCCTAGTGGGTTCAAGAATTTAAGTGCAGTGCCTAAGGACTCGGGATGTTCTATGTTATCATTGGGTATGTAGTGCAGTATTGGAGAAAAGGAAGAAATAACTTCGGATTCGCGGAAGATCTTGCATAATGGGTGAACCAGTTGGAGATGCTATTGTGCGCGTAAGGAGAATATGAGATGATTCATCAGTAATAAGACGATGTGGTCTCGTGATGCGGGTCACTCGGGAAGAGTGCGGATTTGGTTCATTACGGTTGAATGGAGCTATTATTATTTCTAAGGCATGTCAAGAATAAATTGGAAGAAGTTGGATCGGTTAGTAATGGTTGAATCAGTACATCGTGGCAGCGATCAGTTTCTTCAGCGTAAAGTTATACATGTGGTTTGTGGTTGTACACTTGGTCTTGAGCGCCATCACAACTTGGTTGATTTGGGAGGTATTTGATTCGAATGGTTTTATTGTGTAAATGAATTCCGGAAGAGTTATGGCGGTTTAGATCACG
Source organism: Nicotiana paniculata (assembly GCA_005239505.1). NCBI lineage: Eukaryota > Viridiplantae > Streptophyta > Magnoliopsida > Solanales > Solanaceae > Nicotiana > Nicotiana paniculata. The sequence goes on along the minus strand of ML345077.1, from coordinate 16,161 downwards.
ACTTGAGATGACTTTGTTACCTCCGGGGCATATGTTGTATTATTATTGTACTCCTTAAAAAATGCCCATGCACTTGTGACACCGAGTTTTGGGAGATCTTTTTGGTTATTGTTATCATAGATCACGTAATTATCACCATTTACTCTCTAAATTTTTTTTAAACTGTTAAATTATTGGGAATTAATAATTCCAATGTAATAAAATGTATGAATAAATTGAGAAATCAACGATGGCTTGCCTGACGGCGGCATTAGGCGCCATCACGACCTATAATGGACTTTGGGTCTTAACAATGCCCACTTTCTCCCGAAGATCTTCATTCCTAATCTTATCTAACCTAGTGTGCGCGCACATCTATCTTAACATTCTAATTTCTGCTACTTCCATTTTCAGAATATGTGAATTTTTGACTGGCCAACACCCAATCCCATACAATATGGCCGGTCTAACTACCGTTCTATAGAACTTACCTTTAAGTTTTGGTGGCACATTCTTGTCACACAGGACTCCAGATTCTAACCTCCATTTAGTCCACCCCACCCCTATAGATAACTGACCTAAGGTACTTGAAACTTTCTCTCTTAGGGATAACTTATGAGTCAAGACTCATGTCCATGTCCATTTCTTCCATCACATCACTGAACTTGTATTCTAGATATTCTGTCTTAGTCCTTGTCCACTTGAAACCTTCAGACTCAAGGGCCTCTCTCCAAACTTCTAGCCGCTCGTTAATGACCTTGTGTCTCATCAATCAGAACTATATCATCAATGAACAACATACACCATGGAATTCCCTTGGATATAATGTGTCAGTGTGTCCATCGTCAAGGAAAATAAGGACGGGTTGAGCGCAGATCCTTGGTATAACCTCATAACCGAAAAAATGCTCCAACTCACTTCCCACAATCCTAACCTGCGTCTTAGCTCCATGATACATGTACTTTATCACCCTAATATAAGCTACCGACATACTTTTCACCTCCAAGCATCTCAAAAGAACCTCCCTAGGGACCTTGTCATACGTGTTTTCTAGGTCAATAAACACTATATGCAATTTCTTATTCCTATCCATGTACCGTCCACCAACCTCCTGATAAAGTGGATAGCTCTTTTGTAGTAGGACGGCCTGACATGAATCCGAATTGGTTGTCTGATATAGACACTGCCCTCCTCACCCTCCCTTCCATCACCCTCTCCCAAACTTTCATGATATGACTTAGTAGCTTGATACCTCTATAGTTTTTACAATTCTGGATATCACCTTTGTTCTGTACAACGGTAACACAATATATGTCAAGTTTAGAAAATAAATTTCAATGAAGTGTATATACTATGTATAACCTTGTGTACGTGTGTATATACTCACAATGATACATGATTATATATAACTAGTGAACTTAGCCGTGCTTCGCCTAAGTGTAAAAAAGAAATAAAATTACAAATTGTAAATTTACTTTAAAGAGAAATAATACATAAAGAAATTTTTATTGTTGATAAGCAACATAAACGTGGAGACGTTAGTACCTACATATTTAGATTAAAATGTTTGTTTCCACCAAGATAATGAGAATTCAATCAATGACTTTAGGTACTATTCCTCTTTTTATGAGAAAGAGACCACTCGTAAATAACATATATTTGGAGTTAATTTATATAACTACATCCCATATAATGAGTTTAGGTATAATATTTTAAAAAGATATACATTTGTTACAAAATTATTTCATACACACATACACAAGATATAGTAGCCAAGCGTGGATGCGTTTGCATGTCCCAAAAGTAAATTAGAACCACCAATCAAAACCAAATCTCAATTTATCGGAATAGTTGATAGCTAAGATGCTTTGAAGTTTGCACACTGCTATGCCATTATCAAATTAAATTAGTAAAAAAGATGACTCACAAAATAAAGAGGAAAGAAACAAAAGATAAAACTATATTAACTTAATTAAATCCAACAATAATTCCAAAACAAAAGGTTAAAGGAAGCATTTGATATACAGGAACAAAAATACCGGTGTCATCATATTTTAGCTCTCATGCCCTCAGTGCACGTTAGTTAAACGTATGCCCATCGTGGTTATGGCTAGGGGAAGAGGTCGAGCTCGTGGACGACCTAGGTTGCAACCTTTAGCTACCATAGGTAAAGCAGATGAAGCTCACACGCAGCTGGAAAAACCAAAGGTGACACAATCGGCAACTACTCATGTTTCATTGCCAAATTTGAAGCATAAACAAGTGGAATCAAGTGTGTCGCACACCAGTAAGAGGCTGGATTCGAGAAGTAGCCCATCTCTAAGTGTGCAAAAATAGATTACACCAGTGAAGACAACATATCAGGTGAGTACAAGTAAGGGCATCCCAAATCTAGAACCAACAATTGAGAGCAAGGAAAAGCCAATTTCATGTACATCCCTCTTTGCATGTAATCGTAGCTTTGAAAACGGTTTAAAATTAGATTACATTCCTCCTGCAATTTTTTAGGGGAAAGTTGTAGTTCAACTAGAAAAGGATGATATTGATAGAAAAATCCAGAAATGGAAGAGTGCATTGATTGTATATGTAATTGGAGAGACGTCGGGGTATAACTATATGCATAGGTTTGTGAAATGGAGCTGCAATCGAGTGGCTGCACCAGAGGTGTTTTATATTATGTTATCAACGGATACCATGAGGAAGGATATTATGTTATCAAATTTCAATCTACAAGTGATATGCAATAAAGCTTATATTCTAGGCATGATACAATTAATAACAAACCAATGATATTGAAGCCATGGACTGTTAATTTTGATTTCACAAAGGATTTCCTGCAAGAAATACCCATGTGGGTGGTATTACCAAACCTACCCATGAGTTGTTGGGGAGGTAAATGACTGAATAGGATTTCCTGTGCAATAGGGAAACCACTGTATGTTGATGAGTGTACCTCAAAACAGAAAAGGATTTCCTATGATCGTATACTCATTGAAATAAATGTTACAAGGCCTCTCCTACTAGTGTCTTAGTATGGAAACCAGATGGAAGACAATTTGAATAACCGATTGAATATGATTGGAAACCAAAATTCTGTGAGGTTTACCTAAAAATAGGTCACTGCTGCAAGAAAAAAGAAGTTGAGAACCAGGCCTATATACAGCTAAGGAGAAGGAGAAGACCAAGAGAAAATGCTCAGCTAGCACATACAAATGGTGGACCTCCAAAGGTTATACATGAGTGGAGAACAAAACCAGCTGGTGACAAGACTGATAAGGCAGCTGAGGTTATGGTGACTACAAAAGCTACAACTGTTGAGCACTATCAACATGAAACTGGTCAAAGGCAGATGACATTGCTTATTAGGGAGGACCAGAGGAGCATTAAGGAACCTGCTAAGGAAAACGTCAGAGTTGAGGAGCAGGAGCATAAAAGCCCTGAGCTCGTTATCCCAGAGAATTTCCAACCCTGGCAGCTAGCATACAGAGGAACACTAGAACTTCAGAGATAACATGTGGATTATGGAGTAATAACAACCTACCTACAACAGAAAGTAGGCCTCCCTCTCTATCTCAATGACTTGGTTGGTGTAGAATGTTAGGGGTGTAAACAAGAGATACAAGCAAAAAGAGCTATTAACATACCTGAAGAGTAAACATATTAAAATAGTTGGATTGCTTGAGACAAGAGTCAAATAATCAAATGTGAAGAAAGTTTATAAAAACATGTTGCCAGGATGGGCTCTACAGTGTAACTATCAAAAAGCTGTGAATGGCGGAATATGGCTCACTTGGGATCCAAATGTGTATAGTGTTGATATTGAAAGAGTAGAGGCTCAGCTTATACACTGCCTAGTTAAAGGCAGATTGGATAGATTTGAATCATATTTATCATTGTTATATGGCTTTAGTACAGTTGATCAAAAAAGGAACTATGGACTGTCACACCTCCTTTTTCACCGATAGGGGTGGGATAATGGAGTTTTTCCAATTTAAGTGACATAATCGATTTTGGGATTTATTGATTTTCAAAGTTGCCACCCGGATTTTATACGGTGTTCCGGGACACCATTTATTTATTGAAATCCTAAACCGAGAAATTTTTTTGACTCTGTTTAAAAATGTCTGCGAACCAGAATTCTGGGTAAGGAATTCTGTTAATCCGAGAGAAGGTGTTAGGCACTCCCGAATTTCGTGCTTCTAGCACGGTCGCTTAATGATTAAACTTGGCCTAAATTGTTTAATTACTGATCTTGATACCTATGTGCATTTTATATTTTTACCGCTTGTATTGTTCAATTGTATTGGACGTGTCAAAAATCATGTCACGCGGACGTGTACATAATTCACAACATTGATTCCTTTTTAAAAAAGTCAAGGTCCCGCAAGCGCATATTTTGGTTTTATTTAAAAATCGAGATCACGTCACGGTAATAATTTAAAATCCGCTCCTAAGGTATCTCTACGAATGTTCATTTTTGAAAATGTATTTGTGTCATGCGAACATGTACATAATTTTAAAATATTTGTTATTAAAAAAAAGATTATTCCGTTCAAAGTTACGTGAACGTATACTTTGATTTTAAATTTTTGAAAAATCTTAAGTATGTCAATTAAGCAATTGTGACCCTAACTAACTAAAAGGGGCTAAAGTGTTTGATTATTATTGGAAGTTGTCTTCTTAAATGATCTTAAGGCACGTGTAAGAACCTAGGAAGCATTTTGGAATACAAGGTGTTTTAGCTATTTAGGGTAATCTAACAACTAATAGTTATAGACCTAAATGTAGGAAGTGGTCCGACTAAGTACTTTTACAAATCTGACCCAGTCACACTCTAAATGGGCTGGACCAGTCGTGATTGTGCTTCAGAAAGAATAAGACGCACAACATATATTGTCCAAATCCATCTTAATTCATGCGAGAATGAAAATCACATAGGGAGGTTATTTCACTCAAGTTTAAGTTAATGATACTAATAGGGTTTATAACGCTCTAAGTTAAATCATGGCTACATTAATTTTGAAGATGGGTATAGGATCAAATTATTGGGTTTTACACCCCAGGCCCAGCTGCCCAGGGTCCAGACTTGTTCATTCAATTCCTAATTGGACCGATCTACAAGGCTGGACCACCTCATGTGATCCCCATTTAGAGAATCTGAAAAGAACATGCCCCATCTCCAACTTACAAATGGTCTACCACATATTGAATTTATAGGAATAGTCCAACCCATAGCTATTAATTACAATAATCGAATTCAAACAGTATTAGAGGGATAGGAATTGTTGGCTAATCATCATCTTACAAATAGATTTGCAAACAAACACGACATTACATGATTAATCAAGTTTAAACTACATTTAATCAAAAAAGTGATGAATAGCTTAAACTAAATGTTCCTAATAACTTTAACTATTACAACCTTTATCTCATCTAGCCTCAATCAACCGCAGAAGTATATACTACTTCAGCCACAAGACCAACATACTTCGACCTCTTGTGTGAAAGTTCAACAGATGTGCTCTTTTCTGGAGTAAATCTGACCAACTGGTGGTCAGATTTACATCCTCAAGAATGCCTCAGCCTGGAATATTATCTTTCAAGAAAATACCTTACATGAAAAGATGTTACCACTAAGGATAATGTTAAAGACTATGAGAGAAAAGATTCCGAACAGATCTAGCTAAACAACATGCTCGTTCAAACAAGATTATGGCATAAACAATTGAAACAACTAATCTAAAAGGGGAGATAGAAACAGACATGGACGCATGTAACTGAAATCCACAAACAAACAAATACAGAGATTTAAATAAGGATTTAGGCTAAAAATTCCATTCAATATAAGAGTGATTACATACCTAAGAGTAGAGAAGACAGCAGAGCAAAGAGACCAAATAAAGGTCGAAACAGAGAAAATTTGAAGCCCAAACACAGCAACAGCAGCCACAGTATGACAACAACAAGAACAGAGATAATAGCTTCAACCTTCAGCCCAAAAATCCCAATAGTAAAAGCCCCAGACCAAAATGAGACTCTAAAACCAAACTTCTTGCTGAATGAGAGAAGATTTCTCAAGTTTTCAGAAATTTTAGTTCGAAAATCAGTATAAAATGAGAAAGACATTCTGAGTTTCATAAGTTTCTCTCTTGTGTATGAGAAATCTTTTCCTTTTGAGAAAATCTGAATGATGATGTTTTAGACCTATTTTTTTAGAATGAAGGTACTGATTTCAGTGTGTTTTTTTGTGTGTAGAGTGTATTTTGTGAGTATATTCTGAATATTTCAGTCTATCTCCAGTCTATTGTGTATGTGAGGGACTATCTATTTATAGGTTGTATAGGATAAGCATATTAAGAGAATATTCTACCCTAAATTATGAGATGCTTAATAGTACAACATCTTTTTTGTAACAGATTTTGGTATAGCGCTCCTTTTATCCAAATTTCAGCATCTTTCCTAACAATATTGGGACAGCTGTACCCATCTAGAAGTTTCTTCTAATTTTCATTTATTTTTTACCCAAAAATCTGATTTGATTTGATTTTTCCTTATTTCATTTTGGTCCTTTATCTATATTCTAGAAGCTTCCTAAGTAGTTACAGATATTATTCCTTAATTATAATTCCTAAACTACCATGTACATCTCTTGTATTTACCCCTTATCCTTTAAGGGCTTGGGTCACATGGCTGACCAGTTTAGGCCTAAACTAATGGGTCCTTCCATTGTCAAGGACCAACCCATTACTGAGTTCCTGAATCAGGTAACTCAAACAGTCCAGCCTAATTACTATGAAGCTAATAAATGCCACGAAGTTGACTGAAATTATCTAAAAATTAAACTTCTTAATTAACAAAAATCAGTGAGGAAGCTGAAATCAATATGAAAACCTAGGCCAAATCATTTAACTACCTAATAATGATTCATTCACTCCTAAACACATATGACTAATTAACAGCCAGAAAATAACTAATTAACATGAATCAAAATTTTAAGCTTAAACGACTAATTCAAGACAGAAAATACAGAAGAGACAAGATGAAGAAGGGTATGAAACCTAACCAAAAGAATTTTAATAATCCTATACGCACATGATTAACTAATCAATAAGAAACAATTAATGAATATGAGTCGACAAGTAATCCTAAGCGACTACTTCAGAACTCAAATAACCCTAAACATGCCTGATTTTCTACAATCGAAATCAATTGATTAATATAGGTCAGAAACTAAGTGACTATTTCAAAACAGAAAACAACAAGGGAATTAAGAAGACCTAAGCTAACGCACATGCTTAACTCATACTTGATAAATATCTGAAATAAACCTAAATACTAATCTCAAAACAGCAAACAAACAAGAAAATAGAATAAGGAAGAGTACTGATTTTGGCCGAAAAAGGTTGGCCAGTCAGTTGTTGACTTGGCCGGACTCCGGCGAGTTTGAAAATGACTCAAACTAACATGAATCGATTGCTCATGTCAAGAGAAATCGACTCATGTAGGTTTGAGCCACAACTGGCTTGAAAGTCGTCCAGGATGAGATTTAGGTTTTTTGTTCGATTTTAGATCTGGAATTGGTTGGGATTGAGATGTTTTCTGGGGGAAACAATGGTAGGTTAGGATTGAGGGGGAGGAGAGGAAGGTCTGGTGCTAGGGTTTGGGTTTGGGGAGAGAGACGAGAGTGATGAGGTGTATTCTGAGGGGGGTAGGGTTCGTTTACAGTTATATAAGGGGTTTGGGGTGAGTTGCGGGCCGTTGGATCAAAATGATCCAACAGATGAGATCTAGGAATCAAAACATGGTCGTTTTGGGTGGGGGGGGGGGGGGGGNGGCTGGACCGGTTCAGGGGTTTGGGCTGGGGTGTTTTGGGTTGAAATTTAAGGGATTGGGCTTGGCTAATTGCTGGCCCAGTCCGATTTAATTTAAATAAACCCCTATTTTAATTTCTAAAATTAAGATTAATTTAAACTTAGTCCTAATTAAATACTAGGTACATTAATTTGTGAAATTACTTCGCTATGTACCTTTATTATTTAATTAATGAGTCAATCTTAAGGTAAAACTACTAGTTTTGATATTAAAACTAATAAATGTCAAAAAATAATATTGTTTTGTGATTTTCTTCTCAGAAATGTGAGTAAATTGTGTCATTAAGTGTTAATTTAAACAAAAAAAAAAACTAATTATGCAAGAGAAAGGTTTTTTTTTTTAAATTTTTTTGTTATTTTATTTTTTATAATTTTTAAAGACAAGTTATGCAAATAATTCATAAATACACACTAAATTCACACAAAATCTATAAAATTGATTTATTTATCAATTTTGTAGGAGTATTTTAATAGGTTAAAAATTACATGCTCACAGTTGCCGCTCTTTGCTCGGAAACATGAAGAGTTTTCGGCTAAAGACAAAGTGAGCAGTTATGAACAATCTTTTACCCATTTAGATACTCCATGGCAAGAACTTTGGAAAAGTTTGACCGAACCTCGCTTCAAAGATTGCCTACATATCCTTGGCTATAAAGGAATCAGGTCAGTGTAGTTCTGGAAATCTTGGTAGCTGGGACTACCGAAAAGCTGTGGTTTCACTGTTGTTGTTGCTGCTACTGTTGTTGAGCTCCTTATTACACCAAAGTAACAAGACAAAAAGACTAACTAAGCCTATCGGCTACTAGTTACAAGATCCCTATCTATATACTCTAAAGCTTGGTCTTGAGTCTTGGCTAGTTCTTCTGCCGACTCTGGCCTGGATCTTGATGCTTGATAGCCGTAGATGCTACTTTAATCTTCTCGTCTTTTGGATCAAGGCAGGATATACATAACGGGTGACTTCAATCTCGTCCTGAATAGTCCACGTCGTCCCCGCTTCTGCACTTTGGATTCAATCTTCTCTTTCTTTTTTTATTCTGGATCGAAACTTCTTCTTTCGGTTGTCTCGAATCCATTGTCCTAAAGTGTAATCTGAAAAATCAAGAACAAACAAACGAAATTTTCTGCCCCAGTTTTCACTAGAAAATTTCGTGAGTTATTGTAATGAAATCTATGCTACTTTATTATTGAAAGCAATGAAAAATCGGGACTGGTGTACCCGGAGTGAATGTAGACTAAGGGGTGGATACCCTATGCCTAAAAGTAAAATCAACTAGGGGTTGGAGACCCTATATTGACAAAACCGCCAGGTTATGCCAGAGTCAGGAGAAAATCAACAGGTTATTATCACCAGGTTATGCTGGTGCCGGGAAGAAATCAACAGGTTATGCTGTTGTTATGAAAGAATCAACGGTTATGCTGGTGTTGGGAAGGATTAACAGGTTACGTTGTTTCCAAAAGAAGATCACCAGGTTATGCCGGTGTTGGGGAGGGTCAACAGGTTATGTTGTTGCCAAAAGAAGGTCACCAGTTTACGCTGGTGTTGGGAAGCATCAACAGGTTATGCTGTTGCCAAGCAAAAATCACCAGGTAATGCTGGTGTTGGGAAAGGTCAGCAGGTTATGCTGTTTCCAGGAAAAGAGATCACTGGGTTATGCCGGTATCTGGAAAAGACCAACAGGTTATGTTGTTGTCAAGAAAAGATCACCAGGTTATGCTGGTGTTTGGAAAGGCCGACAGGTTATGCTGTTTCCAAAAGAAGATCACCAGGTTATGCCGGTGTTGGGTAGGATCAACAGGTTATGATGTTGCCAAAAGAAGGTCATCAGGTTACACTGGTGTTGGGAAGGATCAACAGGTTATGTTGTTTCCAAGCAAATATCACCAGGTTATGCTGGTGTTGGGAAAGGTCAACAGGTTATGATGTTGCCAGGAAAAGAGATCATCGGGTTATACCGGTATCTGGAAAAGACCAACAGGTTATGCTGTTGTCAAGAAAAGATCACCAGGTTATGTTGGTGTTTGGAAAGGCCGACGGGAGATGCTGTTACCAAAAGAAGATCACCAGGTTATACCGGTGTTGGGGAGGATCAACAGGTTATGTTGTTGTCAAAAGAAGGTCACCAGGTTACGCTGGTGTTGGGAAGGATCAATAGGTTATGCTGTTGCCAAGCAAAGATCACCAGGTTATGCTGGTGTTAGGAAGGTCAACAGGTTATGTTGTTGCCAGGAAAAGAGATCACCGGGTTATGCCGGTATCTGGAAAAGACCAACAAGTTATGTTGTTGTCAAGAAAAGATCACCAGGTTATGCTGGTGATTGGAAAGGCCAACAGGTTATGCTGTTGTCAGGAAAAGAGATCACCGGATTATGCCGGTATCTAAAAAAGACCAACAGGTTATGCTGTTGTCAAAAAAGGATTACCAGGTTATGTTGTTGCCGGGAAAGAGATTACCGGGTTATGCCGATATCTGGAGAAAATCAACATGTTATGCTGTTTTCAAGAAAAGATCACCAGGTTATGTTGGTGTATGGAAAGGTCAACAGGTTACGCTGTTGCCGGGAAAGAGATTACCGGGTTATGACGATATTTGGAAAAAAACAACAGGTTATGCTGTTGTCAGGAGAAGATTACCAGGTTATGCTGGTATCTGCTAGGGAGTAGGACCCTACGAAGGAAGAATCATCGGGTTATGCCAGCATCAACTAGGGATTGGGATCCTAAGTTGAAAAAATCATCGGGTTGTGCCGGCATCAACTAGGGAATGGGACCCTATGTTGGCATCAACTAAGGAGTGGAATATTCTAGGTTGGAAAGGTCATCGGGTTATGCCGGCATCAACTAGGGAGTGGGACCCTATGTTGGAATCAACTAAGGAATGGAATATCCTTATTTGGAAAAGGTGTAGCTGGGGATTGGACGCTCTGTACTACCTTAGGTTTGAACTGTGCTCAACGTCATTTCCTCTTCTTATTTTGATTATTTTCAAGAAATGAGTAAATAAGGGAAAGAATTTTAGAGGGAACTTTCCTTCTGGGATTTCGCTGCAAGGTTGCTTCTAGCCCTTGCGCAATTTCCTTTGGTTGCACCTGCTTTTTGCAAGGTTACTTTTGAGTTACACCTGTTTCCGTCAAACAAAGAACAATTGTCAGTTTGAAACGGTGGTTGATTTTGCGACCTTTATTATTTCAACTTACTTGATCTCGGCCCCTTTGATGAATATCTCAAGTACTTGCTTGCTGGGGATTGAGTTTTATCTTTAATCCTGAGGATCTTGGCTTCCTGGATTTTACTATGGCAATGGGTCACGTGGGACCCAACATTTTGACTTTGTTTGCCTTTGTAGGTCTTTCAGTTTTGACTTGTTTTTCTTTTGGATTTCAGAGTATTGGTGAGATTTAGGCTCCTCGAACTTTGCTGTAACGGCTAGTCGCGTGGGACTTAACCTTTCCGACTTTGTTTTCGCCTTTATTGGCCTTTCAATTTTGACTTTTTCTTTCAACTTTCAACTTTCAACTTTACGGCATTTGGAGTATTTTGACTCTTCGATCTTTGCCGAGATGATTAGCCACGTGGGACTCAATCTTTCAACTTTATTCGCCTTCATGGGCATCTTAATTTGGTTTTCTCCTCCCAAGAGTTTTTGAGTTTGAAGCATCGACCGCTATGGCCAGTCGATATCGACTCGATGCCCATGATGAGGATAGGTGCCTTTTGCATATTAGCCCGTATCAAATGAGATCCCTGTAAATCAGTTTTTCCATCCTTTCTTTGCCTTACTTTAGAAACAAAGTTAGACTGAAAGGGATTGAAAGAGAATAACAAGGAAATAGAGACAATAAATTTTGACAAGAAATATCCTTTTCGGGGAAAGAAAGGAAGGACTTATCTAGAGTGTATGCAGCCTTCAATGAACATGGCATGACTCTTGGACTGGATGTCCGATATATGTAAACCGTCCGACTCTCAGAAATTCGTCATAACTTTTACCTCGAGATTGGGAAACCATGCCCCAGACTGTGTCCATATCAATGACCAATTATCCTCTTTTCGATCAGTGGTGCCCTTTGCGGGTTTTCGCCAACTAACCTCTCTCATTTTTCTTCTCGCCATCGCCTTGTAGTGCTCTTTGTGAGTTTTCACTAACAAGACTCTCTCATTTTCAATTTCTCTGCTCATCGTCGCTTTACGGTGCCCGTGTGGGTTTTCACCAGTAAGACTCTATCATTTTAATTTCGTTCATTTGTTTATATCATATCCAAATAACTATATCCACCAATTTTGGACATCTTCGCCGATCGATCGGAAGGACTTGAACATGATTTGGGGTAAAAAGAATTCGTATCGAATTACAAACTTGGAACCTTTCGGGCGGAACATTGCTGAACATATCGTAACACTTGCCCCAGTTTACACTCTTGGGGGAAATGTGGAGTTTTATTTTGGTGTGACTGAACCCCAGGGAGAGGCTGCCTACGTATCCTTTCGGAATCAAGTCGAACGTAGTTCAGGAAAACATTTTTGTTTTGTTTTGATTTTTCTTTTCTCTTTTTTTCTTTTTTTTTCTTTTTCTCTTTTATTTTTTTAATTTTTTATTATTCGGTTTCAAGTAGGGTAATGAAAGAAAGATAGATGGCTCAAAAGGGTTTACAAAAGTTGATAGTTTTTGGGGGTAGCGTGAATGAAGGCCTTCGTCATTTCGATCGAGGAGCATCAACATCACGAAAAGGTCAAACATAGTACCTTTTGACTGTATCTACATTGATAGCCGTTTCAGGGTCGTTTCCTTCGATGTCCCCTAAATACAATGGTCCTTTTGGTAGCAATTTCCTGATGATGTATGGACCTTTCCAATTTGGGGAGAATTTTCCTTTCGCCTCTTCATGGTGCGAGAGGATGCGTATTAGGACGAGTTGCCCCACTTCAAAATTCCTAGGCCGCACTTTCTTGTTATAGACGCGGGCTATTATTTGTTGGTACAACTGCCCGTGACAAACTGCGACCAACCTTTTCTCATCAATCAGAGTAAACTGTTCTAGTCGGGTTTTGACCCATTCATCATCCTCAATTTCAGCTTCTACGATGATCCGAATAGAGGGAATTTTGACTTCTGCAGGGATTACGGCTTCAGTGCCATAAACCAATAGATAAGGCGTAGCCCCAACTGATATGCTCACGGTCATGCAATAATGCAAAAGGCAATTTCTCATGCCATTCCCTAGAACTTTGGATCATTTTTCTGAGGATGTTCTTGATGTTTTTATTTGCTTCTTCGACGACACCATTGGCTTTGGGCCGGTAAGGGGTGGAATTTCGATGTGTGATCTGAAATTGTTCACATACCTCCCTCATCAAGTGACTGTTTAGATTCACATCATTATTAGTAATGATAGTTTTTGGAATACCGAAATGACAGATAATGTTTGAATGCACGAAGTCCACCACTGCTTTCTTAGTGACGGCTTTGAAAGTGACTGCTTCGACCCATTTTGTGAAATAGTCGATGGAAACCAAAATAAATCCGTGTCTGTTTGAAGCTTTTGGCTCGATTGGCCTAATGACATCCATTCCCCAGGCAATGAACGACCAAGGTGCTGACATGGGATGTAATTCTGAGGGTGGTCCATGAATTAGGTCGACATGTATTTGACACTGATGGAACGTTCAGACAAATATTTTTCCATGGTCATCCAGTAAGATCCTGCCCGCAGGATATTTTTTGCGAGGACGTACCCATTCATATGGGGACCACATGCTCCTGAATGCACTTCATTCATAATCTTTTCAGCTTCTTTGGCATCCACGCACCTTAACAGATTCAGATCCGGAGTTCTTTTATACAACACTTCTCCACTTAAGAAGAAACTGCTGGCGAGCCTTCTGATGGTTCTCTTTTGGTCTACGTTGGCCTGCTCCGGGTATTTTTTTTTGTTTTCAAGAACCTTTTAAATTCATGATACCAGGGTTGGATATCAGGTACTACTTCAACTGTGTTACAATAATCGTGTCTTTCCCGGATTTGAATCTCCAACGGGTCAATATGGACATTGCCCGGATATGGTAGCATTGTAGCTAAGGTAGCCAATATGTCTGCTAACTCATTTTGGAATCGAGGAATATACTTGAACTCGACGGATTTGAATCTCTTGTTGAGGTCTTCCACTTGTTGCCTATATGGAAGAAGCTTGATATCTCGAGTTTCCCATTCGCGTTGTGCTTGTTTGATGATCAAGTCAGAATCCTCCATGATTAGAAATTCCTCCACATCCATATCAATTTACATGTTCAGGCCCATTAGGCAAGCTTCATATTCAGCAGTGTTGTTTATAGTGCTGTCCCGTGGGCGAAATCAAGATTGCCCCAATCCCAACACCCTTTGCATTTACCGCTCCATCAAAGAACATTTTCCAGGTGTTGGTGTCTTCTGGAATTATTTCTACTGAATTTACTTCCTCATCTGGGAAATAAGTGCTTAAAGGTTGGTATTCATCATCAACCGAATTTTCAGCCAAGGCTTGGGCTTTCATGGCCGTGTGGGTGACATAAACAATGTCGAATTCTGTGAGCAGGATTTTCCACTTGGCTAGCCTTCCCGTGGGCATCGGTTTTTGGAATATGTATTTTAGAGGGTCCAACCGAGTTATGAGATATGTGTTATAGGCTAGAAAATAATGTCTGAGCTTCTGAGCGACCCAAGTTAAGGCACAACAAGTTCTCTCCAGCAGAGTGTATTGGCTTCATATCCAGTAAATTTCTTGCTCAGAAAATAGATGGCTTGCTCCTTCTTCCCGGTTGCATCATGTTGCCCGAGGACACAACCAAAGAATTCTCCAAAACGGTCAGGTACAAGAACAAAGGTCTCCCAGGTTCAGGTGGGACCAACACTGGCGGATTTGACAAATATTCTTTGATTTTGTCAAAAGTTTCTTGGCATTCATCTTTCCATTTAATCGCTGCATCTTTCTTTAGCAACTTAAATATGGGCTCACAGGTGGTTGTAAGCTCTGCAATGAACCGGCTGAGTAGTTTAATCTTCCCAGTAAACTCATGACTTCTTTCTTGTTTTTTGGAGGTGGCAGATATCGGATAGATTTTATCTTTGTTGGATCTAATTCAATGCCTCTTCGGCTGACTATAAACCCAAGAGTTTCCCGGACGGAACACCAAACGCACATTTAACAGGGTTCAATTTCAAGTCATACTTGCGTAGTCGCTCAATTTTTTTTTTCAAATCTCGAACATGATCTTCTTGTGTTCTGGATTTAATAATTATATCATCAACATACACCTCGATTTCTTGGTGCATCATGTCATGGAAGATGATAGTCATGGCTCTCATTTAAGTTGCCCCGGAGTTTTTTAAACCGAACGGCATGACCCTGTAATAATAGGTTCCCCGTGGTATGGTGAAAGCCACCTTTTGAGCATCCTATTCATCCATCAAGACTTGATGATACTCAGCATAACAATCTACAAATGGTTGTACCTCATGTTTGGCACAATTGTCGACAAGGATATAGATGTTTGGTAACGAGAAGTTGTCCTTGGGACTCGCTTTGTTCAAATCCCTGTAATCAACACATACTCGGATCTTCCCGTCCTTTTTTGGTAATGGGACTACGTTAGCTAGCCATATAGTGTATCTGACTACTCGGATTACACCGACTTTTAATTGTTTGGTAACTTCTTCTTTAATTTTATCGCTAACGTCTGTTTTGAATTTTCTTTGCTTTTGTTGGACAGGTGGGTGATCGGGGTAAGTTGGTAATTTTTGCATCACTAAATCAACACTCATTCCGGGCATATCATCGTAAGACCATGCAACCACATCTTTAAATTCAAACACGAGCTGGATCAATGCATCTCTAGTTTTTTCCTCAATGTGAATGCTTATCATGGTTTCTCTGACCTCTTCTGAATTGCCCAAATTGATTGGCTCGGTTTCATTTAAGTTTGGCTTAGGATTATTCTCAAATTGTTCCAATTGTCGATTTATTTCTCTAAAAGCCTCATCTTCATCATATTCAAGCTCTTGATTCATTATTTCACAATTAGATGGTGTTTTAGGATCTAGGCATGAAGCCCGCAAGCATGTCATGTTATTTAAAGCCGCATTATTAGGACTGAAAAATAAGAAAAAATGACAAAATTAGAAAAGATAACACAATAAGATCCATAGATGATGAAATATTGATTTCATTTCATTGAATTAAAAAATAGCAAGGTTTTACATTGGAATTTAAAAGATAGTGATGTGTGGCTAGAATTCGTGATTTTAAGCATTATTTACCTCGCATTTTATGTGCTTTA
>ML345072.1:0-25161 GCA_005239505.1 Nicotiana paniculata | reverse complement strand
CCAGAAATAATTCGAATACTTTTGCTGCTCTTGGCAATGTGAAAGATGATGATGGGAAGATTGCTGGAGAAATTTGCAGCTGGTGATGAGTAATAATGCATAAAACCTGCATCAAAACAGCTCCTCGACCCCAACGGCGTTGAATATTACATCTCTTGGGGTTCAAATTTTGGAAAATAAGAACCCAATGCATGCTTTCACTGGAAATTTGATTCCAAATCCTTTAGCACAACACTACAAAGCTGATGTTGTTAATGCTACTGGTTTTAAGGTTGGACTAAACACCTTTACTCAGGATATTCCCTCCAATGCACCTATGTTGCAATTTTCAAATCCTTATGTAGAACAAATCATCAATAATGCCCAGAATGAAATGATGATGAATTCTGCTATGGTTAAACAACCGTTGGTCGCTTTGAACACCTCCGTGTTTGAGGTCGCTTCGCAATCTTTGGAGTCGTGTGGGGAATTGGAAGGTGAATCTGGGCAGCTTATGCTTTCAACTGGGAATAAAAACGATGTTATACAAGCTCACGTGAGGGGGATGCCTATCAAATCTAGGCTTTAGGCTTACCAACGTGAGGAGGATGATGATGAGGACTTGGGTGATGGTTTTGCTGGTTATTCATCTGCAGAGGATAATCAAGAGGCTGGTGTGGACAGTGCAGGTGAGGATCTTGAAGGCTTAACAATGTCACAACCTGCTGGAGCAACAGTAGCTAGTCCCAACAGCAAATTAAACATCAATGCTCCAGTTTTTCTTCCTAGAAATACTCCTATAGGAAGCTTGAATCAAGATGCAGTAACATTTGCAAAACAGTTCTGTCCAGTTGCAAATCCTACAGATACTCGAAAAGCAGCAGCAATTAAATCTAGGCAGCAGCATAGTGTAAAAACCATTCAAAAAGAGAATATGGTAGCTGCAAGATCAACCCAAGCTGAAAAGAAACAGGTTGGACCAAGCACAACAGGTGTTACTTTACTGAAAAATGTCGCAAGACCTGGACAACAGCAGCAGAGTAATGCAATCATACCAGTTGTGACGTCAGTGGAGGAAAAAATAGCAGAAGCACAAGCAGATATTGAACAACAGCAATACAATGAAAAAAGGCACGATGCTGCAACAACAAAGTCAGAAACTGGACAGTAGCAGCAGCAGCAATTTGTAGCAGCATCATTTTCTCCTCAGGAGAAAACAACAGCATTGTCAAGTGCAGCTGGGCAGCAACAAATCGTGACATCCACTACATTTATTTCATTAGAGGAGAAAAAACTTTTGGATGCCATGGTAAGTTCAGACCCTCGAAACTCTTTAAATACAATTGCTTTTAGCACTGGTTGTGTGAGTAGAAGCAGGAGAAAATTACAAAACACAACACAAAGCAAGGCAGTTTTAGTTAAGCAGGAAGGAAATATTATGGTGGCGCAAGGATTTGATCGAGACATGCCAAATCCGGTGATGGTGAGCAGAGATACATATATAGAGGGTGAGGAAGATGATATACTAAATCAATATCGGGCAGAGGCAGCAAGAAAAGGTGATTTATCACCTATGCATAGTGGAAAAAGCAAGAAGACTCGAACAAGGGAAAGAAGTTGGGACGGCAGGGTGAATGAAGATGCAAATATAAGGCGACTCCCAATGAGAGTTGCCAAACAAAAACAGGTTTATCCAACTACGTCAACAAAGTCAACTCGTTCAAAGAAGAAATCATGAAATTTGAAGACATTTTGAAGAGGGTAGAGGAGGAAGACAAGCGGTTACAAGTTCAAGACTTCATAAAGTTAGAGAAGATAGTACATCACTGTTATGTCTACATATTCTTATTCTACACNATAGTGAGGCGCAGAGGAGTAATTAGATAGCCAAGGCATAAAGGCAACATTACTGGTGCTATTGTCCCCCTTATTTGTACTCTTCCTATGTGGTTCTTTTTAGCTTTTTAGTATTAATAAAACTAGCCCTAGGCTCTTGCCTAGTGGATTTGCCAAAAAAAAAAAAAAGAATTTCTACAGTTATAACCACATAGGGACCCATTCGGTCATTGTTTTTACACTTGAAATGTTATGGGTCTTTACAGATATTAGGATCAGATTGGGGTTAGAGTAACCCAAAATAATGGATGGATTGTTTGCATCAGTTGACATTTCCGAAGGATATTGCAAATGTGCTAATACATCTCCTCGTAGGATACCTCGATGTTGCACTCCAAAATAGTACGCTAGATATGAGTACTACAAAGACATGCACTGGAATCCTGGAAAGGTAAATATTATCTTAGTGTCGCTTTAGTCCCTAGTAGAGAAAGAATGTTTGGAAATTCGAAGAGCCAATATATGGAGCCAATGGGAGCAAAAAAGCAAAAGAATATCTTGTTGTAGTTTTCATAATAAAGTAATAAACAAAAATGTTAGCAGGAAAATAAGAAGAAAGTTAATAAAGCATTATGATCAAGATGTGATACATGGATGGAAACGGTAGATAAACCAAATGATAATATTATAGAGTCTATAGCCAAGGAAATGAAATGACGATAGGTGACGGGCCTTGAGAAAACAAAAGAGTATAGCCATAAAGTTATTGTCACGACCCCAAATCCTAAGCCGGCCGTGATGGAGCCTATTGTGGAACTAGGATAGCCAATATATCACATGTTCACAATTTCTTTTAAAAACCCATTTCCAAAATCTGAGCATTTCATAAATATATAGAAACTACGAAATAAAGTAGGTCATCGTAATACAATACTGTCAACCTCAAAAGCCAAAGCCAACATGTCATGAGCATCTAGAAGAATAAGTCATTATATAAAACCTCCGAATGAAATGAAGATACAATAGGGAGGGGAAAAAATAGAGATGATGCGGACGCTGGACAACTACCTCTATATCCCGCAAATCTGGCTCCGCTGCGGAATAAAGGCTAATGCTCGATGTCTGCTCCTGAATCTGCACACAAAGGTGCAGGGAGTAATGTGAGTACACCAACTCAATAGTAATGAAAATAAATCAGGTTTGAGCAGCAAGAACATATAAAATCAATGTCATCAAATCATAAGACGCACATTCTTACTTTCAAATAGTATAACATAGATGTATGAAATCGTCGTGCCTTAAAAATCAACTTCCGAAAAACCCTTTTAAAATATACATTTTTTAACAACTTATACCAAAAGGTCTAATATAAAAATGAAATGAATCATATAGAGGACCCTCGGGAAAAACATATTTCATAAGCTTAGAGTGAAAGTAGTAAAATCATCAGTAGCCCCTCGGGCATAAACATGTATCACAATAAGCTCCTCGGGCATGCCTCACGGTCACTCATAATCAGTCACTCAGCACCTCACAGTCACTCAGCACCTCACAGTCACTCATACCTCCCAATCACTTGTCACTGGGCACTCGGTAGGCACCTGCGCTCAGTGGGGGTATGTACAGACTCAGACTTCAGAGGGGCTCCTTTAGTCCAAGCGCTAAATAAACAGCCAAATCAGGGCATCACTCACTCTCAGGATTTCTGCCTGACGCATATCATAAATATCCTCACAACATTGGCCCTCGGTTGCACTCAGTCAGACACTCTCAACATGCCACTCGGGCCATAAATAAAACGGGGTTCTCGACCCAATTATTATTTCAATTCAAGAAATCATAATATCATCAAATATGAGTGTTAACAATTTCACAAGAAAGACTGAGTGAAAAATCATAGTTTCAAAGTAGTGAGAATATCAGTAAAATAGCCCCCAAGGGGTTAAAACAGATCGGCACTAGGCCCCAAACATGGCTCACAGTCCAAAAATTACACAATTCTTTAGAACATAATTAACATAAGGTATTGAGTAAATATGCAACTCATTACTCGCCGCGGAGAGGACCCAGTCCAATCTAAAAGTCAGTATACGCCACATACTCGTCATCCGACATGTGAGCCATTCTACAAACAGTAAGAAATACGAAGTCCGGAGTTTCGTACCCTGAGGACAAGATTTATGACCATTACTTGCCTCTACCGAGCCAAAACACTAGTCCGCTATGCTTTTTCCCCTCAAATTTGCTCCCGATCACTCCGAATCTAGCCAAAACATGTTAACATTATCAATATATAGTCAAGGAACACAACCTAATCGAAAATTATCAATTTAATCAAAAATCTCGAAATTTGGCCAAACTCGAGCTCCGAGCCCATGTCTCAAAATTCGATAATTTAAACATCAGTAGAAACCTCGTCCTCCCACGATTCTATCCGTACCAAGAACACTAAAATCGGACCACAATTGCAGACTCAAATCCTCAAAAGCAAAATAAATTTTCCATGCATCCTTCTTCCCCAATTTTGGTTCAATTTCAAGAATTTTTATGGTTTAATCACATAGGAATTGAAATAAAAACGTGTTATGAAGTTGAAATTCTTACCTCCAAATGATTTCCCTTATAATCCCTCTCAAATAGCTCTCAACTCGCATGCAACAATGGAGGAATTATAAGCCAAATTCGCACCTCAGGCCTTTTTAAACATTCTGCCCAGCTATAATAGTCCTTCTTCGCGAACGCGTCAATAAGACCGTGTTCGCATAGAACAATCCAACAGGACCCTAATTTAACTCTATGCGAACGCGAACTCAAGCCTGTGAACGTGAAGCACTGCCACCCCAGGCCTTCGCGAACGCGTCCCCTGACACGCGAACGCATAGGCCAAAACAACTGGGGTCCCCAACAGGCTCCCAATTATACGCGAACGCACACACACCCCCGCGTTCGTGATGACCACCTAGCTCAACCCTCCGCGTTCGCACCCCTTATCTCGCCAACGCATAGAGAAACTGGCTCTCTTCCACCAAACACTCTATGCGAACGTGAACCCCCTGCCGTGAACGCATAGAGTAAAACTGTGCTGTAGAAACACAAGTAAAGCAGCCAAGTTTGAAAACTTAAATCGATCCGTTAACCATCTGAAACACACCTGAGGCCCTCGAAACCTCAACCATCCATACCAACATATCTCATAACATTATTGAAACTTATTCGAGCCTTCGAAAAACCAAAAACAACACAAAAACACCAAATTTACATCAAATTCAAGCCTATGAACTTTGAAACTTCTAAATTTCTCCAACTACACCGAAACCAACCAAAACACCTCTGATTGACCTAAAATTTTGCAGACATATCCACTATGACATTACGAACCTGATCCAACTTCTAAAATTCCATTCCGACCCCGATAGCCTATTTTCCACTGCCAATCGGAAATCGCCAAAAAATAACTTTCGCCAATTCAAGCCTAATTCTACACCGGACATCAAAAAATATTCTGAACACACTCCTAAGTCCCAAATCACCTATCGAAGCTATCCGACAATTAAAATACGCATTCCGAGGTTATTTACCAATAAGTCAACTCTCAGTTGACTTTCTCAACTTTTAGGCTACTTTAAAAGGCTAAATGACTAAACCCTCACTATAACCATTCCGGACCCAAACCAACTAATCCAACACATCAAAAACATGATAGTGATAAATAAAATATGCAGAAATAGGGGAAACGGGGTAAATTTCACGGAACGACTAGTGGGGTCGTTACAGTTATACCCTAGAGTACTAGAAATCAGTATGGGCTGGTGAACAAGGTAAAATAAAAATTAATTAGGAACTGAGTGATTTGATAATAGTTAGCATCATGAGAATTTCATATTTCATTCCGGCAATGATAGAATGGACAACATCAGAAGATCCATGATGAATTCAGAGAATGATCACTCAGGGAGACGCTTCCCTAAAGAAATCAATATGAGCAAAGTTAAGCTTAAGGGACTGTATGTGCCAGTTACACTAAGTGTCACCATCACAAGTGAAGAATTTTATTATCCTTGGCACAGAAGGATTATCGCAAGGCGAGTAAGGGTCATTGATGATGTGAAAGGACACCAAAAATGAAGAGAAAAATAATTCTATAGGTAGATCGTCGTGGTTCCAACTCTTAGTACTCCCCTAAAGGAGGGAATATGGAATGATGTGGCGTTAAGCAGTAATTAAGTGGTTCTAGTAATTATGGAGTGGTAAAGGAAGAATGAGAAAAAAAGGAAAAAGGGATGAGATTGCAATTATCCCAAGCCTACATATATGCTTTGATTCCAAAACATTATGCAAACAACGTCAAGGAGAGGAAGTAAGGGTTCATGCCTGAAATGTAAGTAATAAATAAGGAACTGGTGCGAGCGGTAAGTTAAAACAAAGGAGATAGCCCAAGAAGGATTACGTGGACAATTAAAATGAGAATGTGCCAACGAGTAGTTGGTAGTTGATTAAGGAAGAGCCTAGTTATAGCCAAACAGGAGGTTACAGACGAGTTAGCAGATCGTGCAAGATAAACATAGTAAAACCCCATATAGTGAACTCAGCCTCGCAGTAACGTCATTGTAGTACTTAAGAAGTATTCAGATAGGAGATGGGGTTGTTAAAGGTACCATATGAGTATTGTGGTAATGAAAGATAGTGCCACTGGGAAAACATACAAAATATTAGTTCAGAAGCAACCATACAAGCACAAGGGCATGGAGGTATGTAACTACGGATAAATGTAGGCAAGGAAGGACATCAAAAATTGTATTGGGTATAAAATGTAATAAGCTCGCAGCTTTACAAGAGTAAGAGGGTCCTCCCTAAGTGCTACAGTGAAAGACCAACTCAGGAAATGAGGAAGAAGGATTCAACCTAAGCACAGTGACCTAAAGAGGAAATGGTCTTGTAACAACAGTTTCACAACAACATTGTACGTCCTCCATAAGAAGCAGGAACATACCGTGGCTGGTGAACGGGAAGTAATGTCAAGAGTAATATTCAAGATCATATGAGTTGTACAAAAATTCCGTCATACGTGCGAACAAAGATAAGCTAAATATGCATGCAACAATGAGGAAAAAGACCAAGAAAAGTAATAGCTTACGTTTAGAGTAAGTTGAGAAGGAACGAAAGGAACTATTCGATCAATGATCCAAAGTTGGCTACGTCATGAGTGGACTTGCGATTTCAGAGTATGCATATATGTTGACAATCATACGGCCGTGGAAGACTCCAATATTAGTTAAAATAACGAATTGCGTCCATGTTATAGACAAAGAATTGAATTGTTAGAAGATTATATGCCGGATATTCTATAGCGTCCATGCATGACTAAAGTACTAGCTAATACTATGAGCCGCAGATCGGAAGATAGCATAATCCTACACGAAGGTTAATCATAGAGGAGAGGAAACTAAAGAGTTACATCAACCAAGTAAATCAAGATTCTGATTATTAGACCTAGAAAATTATAGAAATCGTGATAGAGAACATTGCAGGACCAACCTTAATATCAGAGGTACAAGAGAGATAGTACAACAACCACAGTATAAAACAACTCTACGATAAAGCCAATTAGAAAAGTAACAACCTCATAAGAAGTTAGTATGAAGCTCCCACTAGATTATAGTATTAAAATAAAGCTCCAAGTTGTGGATGTGAATCATACCTATGTGGAAGGGAGGTTATGAAAAAATACAAGATGTGATGCGAGATTTTAAGGTCAGTAAGGTAAAGGTAAACAATGTACGAGATACTCAAATGCAGAAGGTTGTGAACAGTCCATACTTCGGATAGAAGTTTAGAAGCATAGAGATTCACTATCGAGGAACGATAACAACATCGTCAATGGTATACTTTCCAGCCTATGGTTTCTAAGTACCGAGAGATCTACCGAAGAGAGTAAGGAAGAGATAGAGACGATGAGATGTCTTGCTTTATGTTCCAGAATAATAAAAGGAAATCTATGGTGAAGAAGATTGCAAGTAATATAAATAGATATATGTAGGTCGCAAGCTAAAGCATGATAAAGCGACAAGGTTTTAGGAAGACAAGAGTAAGAACAAGAAAGGGTGAATGAGAAGGTGATGAAAATGAATAAGTTCTCAGGGTTAAGCCCATGAAAACAAGAGAGCTGATGGGTTCTCTAAGTTATAGAAGGCTCAGTATAGCCAAATGAACTCAAAAGAGTCTAAGACTAGAAGCATTTAGAAGAGATGGGATGATGTTCTAGTAGTGAAAAGAAGGTGTAATTGTGACAAATAAAAGATAACGTTTGGGCCTTCGATTTAATAATGATTTGATGAAAAAAAGGGATTAGAAGAAAAGATTTCGCGGATGGTACGAGATCATAATAGCCCAATAAGGTGAATGACATCGAGATACTATGAAATACGATTATGGAAATCACTTCAAATATTCCTCGATGCAATATATGCCCTAGTGGAAAGGTTTTACGTAAGAAATTTTAAGATATCAGTGGTATGTTGTAGCTCAATATTGCGGCAAATCATAATGTATGGACAAAATTCACAAAGTATGAATTGAGATTAGGTCGTCATTCTTAATATGAATATTAAATAAGAAGCATTAAAGGACTTGAAATTATACATATGGGATAAGAAACAATAGTAAGCTGAAATTGGTTGCAGACCTCCGTAACGATAAATCGAAGTAAGAATTATGGTACAGTATGGCCTACTTAGATGTAATACTAACGACCCCTAGAAGGACAACTTGACATAATTTCGTATATGCTCACAAAGTGAAGCATAGAGATTGGTTAAAATCTGCAGGAAAGAGGAGAAAAGAGTCGCATAGGCGCACATACAAAGTTAGAGTCGTAAAGGCTGCATGATAGAAGGTAGCAACTGTTGCAAAATTAGAAGGATTTCGACTACAAGTTGTGGTATGAGAAAGAGTCTTAAAAGGGGAATGCCCTGGCATTTGGGATTCATTCTTAGAACAATTTCCTAAATGAGTATTAAAGTATTCGTAAGAGCTATGTGATATGAGAATGATAACTGTATCAGTTAACATTCGAGGACGAATGTTCTAAAAGAGGAAATGATGTTACACCCCATGTTTCCGTACGTAAAAGTATTCCATAAGAAATTGGTGAATGCTCGAAAATGAGATATTACATCCTGCATTTTTCGTACGGTAAGGTTTCATCGTAAGTTAATCGATGTAAGCTCGGGAATGAGATTATTTTAAGATTATAAGAATTCTATGCTATTTAAAACAAGTAATGAGTAAATTTGTGAAGGTAAGAAGTAAGAAAATCGAAGGAAAAAAATTTCGTCGAAGTATGGCACTTTGGGATAAAATACGGTGCAAGTTAAAATACCCGGTATTTATAGACTAGTACCATTCAAAGTACCCCATTGCAACATGGCATAAGTTTAGCCAAGGTGGAAAAGTATACCAATGAGTCATTAGATCAAATAATAATTTTGTTACACGTGAAGGTGGGTGAAGGTGGGCTGATCTCTTTATTGGGAAAGTGCATTACTTTGCAAAGTTAAGAAAATAAAATTTGTATACAACATAAAGAGAAATAACTTCAGAGGATTCATTTTGGAACTCCTGGACGTGAGCTTCATTTCAATAACGTTAGCTTTCAAAAAAATTCAGTAACATGGCTTTCATGGATCGTCAAGAATCCAAAAAAACGTGACCTTTCATACAATGTTATACTACATAAAGGCAACAGGATTTTGCGATTCTAAGCGAGTACTATGCAATCCTTTTCAAGAATATCATATGAATTTTCTCCTACCTCGATCATCCATTACGTGTTCATCACAAAAAACGTTTGTGAGAGGAATTTTCAAGACAATCAGTCCAGGTATGTCAAGGCTATCCTTTCTTTCTTTTTGGCATGATCTATACGAATGAACAAGAAAATGCACAACTTCCATAAAATGCTCTATTCGTAGAAATGTTAAAGACATGTATATTCTTATTCTTCCATGTTTCATATTATTCTATCATCTGTTCATGGGTCTCAGAAATATGTACGTTGATAAAGTTTATTTCATGATATTAATCAGAGGCATAATAGTCTTACGACGTACCGAGAGATTTTATTAACGTATTTCATATGCATTTCATGCATTTATACATGCACATTGACCCATGACCAGATGGCATTATATACGCGTATATATATGTATATATATGTATATATATGTATATGGGATATGGGAAAGGTTATGGCGTTATATACGCACCACCACCTTATCAGTTGGTATACGTGGATGGTTTTGCCTGCAGTTGCTGAGATGATATGATGCGATTCCCTCAGAGGCCTGAGGATGTTATAAAACATGTACCTATGCACAGCATGACATTCATACGTATATGCATGAAATTTATTTTTATTTCATGATTTACAGAGTTATCCAGAGTTACAAGTTGAGTCATTTAATCTATATTTTCTTCCATGTTTGCTATGTACTTATTTATGTGCCTTACATACTCGGTACATTATTCATATTGACGTCCCTTTTGCCTGGGGACGCTGCAATTCATGCCCGCAGGTCCGATACACAGGTCGAGAACCCTCCAAGTAGGTCATTAGCTCAGCGGAATATGTTGGTGCGCTCCATTTGCTTCAGAATTGCTTGTTTGGTTAGTATAATTTAGACGTGTGTTGTTTGGTATGGCGAGACTCTGTCCCGACCTTTATGAAAATTATGTATTCTTAGAGGCTTGTAGACAGATTTCATGTACGTAAAGGATTGTATGGCCTTGTTGGCCCATGTTCAATATATAAGTGGTATTTTTGTCTTATAGGCCCGTATGTCTTATGTATAAGTTTGTATCACATGTTGTATTCTACTTATCTCACGGCAGCCTTCCAGCTCAGTTATCTATGATAGTATTACATGGAAAAATATGTTATGTTGGTACTCGATTGTGTAAGGTACCAGGTGCCCGTCGCGGCCTGTCGGTTTGGGTCGTGACAATCACCTACTTAGAAAATTTACATTTTGCTTTATTTGGCTTTAAAGTAATCAAAGGAAATCTTATAATCTTCTCCCTATTACAAACATTTCAAAAGGGACGTTAGCTTCAATCACTGATGTCCACAACAAGGAAAATCAAACTTTTGCTTACTCACTAAGTTGTATCGCAATAGGAGGAATAAAATATAGGCAAAAGACGACAAAGAATAAAATGACTTACAACTAATGAAATCCATGCACAACACCTTAGTAAATTTTTCGGAGAGAGAGGGAAAGGGGCTCAATATACATTTTTAGATGGTAAAATAGAGTACGCATGTTTTATCAAGAGGAAAATAGTACACAGTGTAACGGAACAATGCAGTACAGGTGTTCCTATGTGTTCGTCCATTCCAACTCTCACTTATATATAGTAAGTAATTTCAAAATGGACATAGCTTCAACCCAACAAGATCTCAACAAGACTTCTTGAAACACAAAAAATTCCAACGAGATTTCTTAGCACTTTAGCAACGTGAGGTTTTGCGATTCTAAAGGAGTACGGTGTAACCTTTTCCAAGAATATCATACCGATTTTTTTCCTACTCCTGGTATGTTAAGGCTATGCCCTTCCTTTATTTTTGCATAATCTCGTAATTATACGAGTTTGATAACGAGGCATAAAGAAAAATTCGTATTCCTGAATTTATGTACATTTCCTAGTCTCATAAGTTACAATATTCTTCCTCATCGGGTCTTCATATTCAATTGAGTATTGTCTTGTTACAAACAATAGAGAAGAGAGCCTATATATACAATATTGAAGTATTTTCATTACCATCGAGCTATAATCGATGGGTGATACTCTCAAATTACACCTTCAAATAGTGTAATGTGATCGATATCAAATATAGTAACCCAACAAGGTTGGGGTCGAATCCCACATGTAATAGGCGTGAAAAGTTTACTTTGATAGTGTGAATCTTAACTCAAATCGTATCTCTATTCCGTTAATTGTAACAAGAATATGGGAATAGATTGTGTGGTAATTTGATCGAAATAGTGAAAAGTATAATTAATTAAAGTTGTAATTAATGTGATTAACTAAACCAAGGTTGTGTCCCCTTCAATGAAATGTAATGCTAATATGTATTAATATGATATATTTCTAATGGAAGGCCCTTTAGATATGCAAATGATGACTACCCAATATTTTCCAATAGTTGGGTAGTATTTCCTCTTTATGATTTTTCCAAATATAAAAGAGTTACAATGAAGAGAAATCACTTTATGCCAAATAAAACCCACTTATTCCTAAGCGCTTCTATTAAAGAAGGTTTAAAGCCTTGAGTCTTTGATATTTACTCCTACTAACCCTAACTCACTTTTCCAAGTAAAGAAAGAATTTAATGGCACTTGTTGATGTTTGCAACCACCAACAATCAATGAATAATGAGAAGTAAAAAAATATCAATCAATCATTATATATATATTCAATGTTAAATACCCAACAACATAACACTCATTTAGGGTCCACAACCTTAGTATTTAAAGCTAGCTACTCATGCTTAAAGACAAAAAGATGAGAGTAATAAATGTCATAAAGCTTACAAAATACAAGAATCTTCACTTCTAAAGATTCCAAAAGAGAAGAATATTCAATGAGTGTATTGTAGCTCAAAAACCAGACAAGAATCACTCACAAAACCCCAATAAATCTATTTATAGTGGGCTAAAATTCGGGGTGAAAACGGACAAAATTGCCCTTCCAGGTCAACTATGCGACCACCTTCCTTTCGCATAATAGGAATGCGGTTCACATTCTTCACGGAGCCATCGCAGATACAAACCCTAGTTTTCAGGTGCGTCACTGCATTCATGTTGTGTGGTCCGCATTGTTGATATGCGACCACACAATTGCATCGCATTTCTGAGCTCAGCTTTTGGCGTTGGAGGTTTGTGGTACATTGTGCGGTTGGGAAACCAGTTATGTGATTAAATAATGGATCGCATTTTTGCACTTGAATTTTTGCCAAACAGTCTGTTGAACTATGCGGTCCACCTATGCATTATGCGGTCCGCATAGGAGATATACGGTCCCCCCTTGTTGATTATGCGATCGCATCTTGTCTTTTTCTTATCCTTTTCATCTTTTTGATCTCTTTTACATGATCTTGAGTTTCAAACCTCATGCACTGCAAAACATCAAAATTTCATAAGTATAAAAGATAAATGCACTTAAAAACAAGCTAAAACCTAAGCAATTTGTTATTAAAAAAGCCGAAATTCTCCGGCACATCAACACCCCAACTTAAACTCTTGCTTGTCCTCAAGCAACTAAAACGACTATATCCTAACCTAGACTCCAACTATAAGACCGGAAACAATAATGACCAAGGACGGTGTTAATTGCTAGTACCACAAGCATGCATTTTCGTTTATTTACCCTTTATGAATAATCATTGTTATATACAAGGAAACTAATCAACTTGTGAACTTTGAACCTAGACCAACTTGACAAAATGTTACTCTCAGCTAAGTGCACTAGCATCCGACTTTAAGAACTCAACTTATGTCAGACTTCACAGATCATGTGCCCTTACCAAGAAGAAGGTCCCAACTCTCAACATTTACAATGACAGCAAAAAGGGACATATCATCTCAGACACTCACTCTCACAAAGAGTTTCAAGTATTACAACACATCATACCACAGGCTTGCCCTTATTTTGATTTGTTGCCTATTTAAGAACATTCGGTTGGAGATCCCAAAAGGACTTTTTAAGCTTGTAATGTAGGCTTAGGGAATGGTTGGATAATCATTTGGGTACAAGTGACTACACCCTCCTTGAATACTACTCACATTTTTCTCTTTCAATGCCCTTTGTCTCTTTACAAACCACATAACCCTTATTGGCTCTTAGTTAACAACTTTGAACCACCTGACATACCCCTCTAGTTTCTCTTTCTTTTTTTTTATTTTATATTTTTCTTCAAAGCTCCATATGTATGTATATATATATATATATATATATATACAAATATTTCTTTTCTTTTCTCTTTTTTTTTTGTTTTTCTTTTGGAGCTTGAATAATCTCATCGAATATTTTGAGGTGCAAGTTCCTATGCTCAATGTACAACCTTATCAACTTCCATTTTGACACCCCACCCCCAAGTCACTCCCCAAAATCGAGGGACACGACCGGTGCTTAACCGGTTGACCCCAGTCAAGAGGACCTAGATTTTCCTCACGTATCCCACGTATTACCCCGTGATATCAATATACATTACTTATGTGAAATAGCAATTAAGACTTAAGCATAAACTTACGATTTGATTTCATTTCTACATTTTCGTCAAAACCAACATATGATCCAAATGCTTACAAATTACATACAACATACATACTTCTACCACGTGGACTACGATTGTCACTACCCAAAATACGTATGTACAATACCAACGTTATGTCTATGGAGCCTCTACGAGTGATAGGATTTCATACAATACTTGCCGGAAACAAGTCTCCGGCTATATCTTACAATACAAAATAGACCCTAAAGAAGGTGAAATGAATCACACATGGTCCCGGGAGAAAGTGGGGCTCACCAATTCAACTGCGAATTGGAGAGGAGGCACTATTATCGGTGGACTGAATTACCTGTTGTAGAACAACTTACATTCATATAAGAAAATATAGCGCCCCCGGAAAAAGAGACGTTAGTACTGTGGAATAGTACTAGTATGTATGAAAAAACTTTATCCAATGTACAATCAAATAATACACAAATAAGAGACAGTAATAGAACCAATAAATTAATGTACGTGGAAAGAAACAACCAAAATCAACAAGGTTCACAATCTCTCCTTTTCCCCTTTCAACATCACCATATTCAAGAGTTTCATAGATTTTCATTTCAACAGTGATAATGATCACATTCCATCCTTATTACCTCGGCCACCCTTATTACCTCAGCCACCCTTATTCCCTCAGCCACCCTTATCACCACAACCCATCATCCTTATTACTTTGTGTTGTGGCGCGCAACCCGATCCCACTTGACAATCATATTTCATAACAAAAACCACAAACAATTAAATCACAAGAATTCTTCATTTCAAGGAACACAAGTTCATATCATCAATTCGCCATTTGAGCTCAAGGCACATTGACTCTCACCAAGCAGTAATTCATGTACACGGTGTTGCCATAATCGTTCAACTCATTTACATCATTTAACCATACCCTTTTTCATTACTTCACACGCACGATTTTTAGCCATTATATAGATTCCCACACTTGAGCACATTAACATTCTTTCATTCATTAACACATATTTTCATATCGATACCCTCGAGCACTTACGAGCTTTGCACATAATAAGATAGGCACATGAAAACACTTTTTACAATCTCATATAGCATAGTAGTATGGCAATCAACTAGGACAATCAGAGAATAGAATCTTACGTCGAACACGTTTGAACAAACAATTCCCATATTTTCAAACAAGATACACATATCGTATGCTCGGACCCAACAAAAGGATTCTACAAGGGTTAAAGTTAGCCATACATACCTGGGGTCCAAATTCATTTTTAACTTTTACTCAGAAATCACCGAACCGACTAGTACCGTTAATCTAGTCACAATTAAACATATTCAACTCAGAATTGGAAATCATGCGTACAATTCAAACTCTTTTATGCATTTTATCGAACGCTTGGTGACCCCATTAGATTACCACCCCTTCTTTGTGAATTTTACCCCAACCCTCTTCCCTTTTTGCTAGATTAAGAAGTTTTACTCACATGCATGCATGGGTTTGACCTCCATTTTCAAGAACCATCCTATGTGTTTTATTCTTAATTAAAATCTGAGAATTTGGGGAAAATGGGGTGAAGACTTACCTCTTTAAGTGAAGAAGATAACACTAACTCGATAGATTCCGGGCTTGAGCGACTTTGAAGAATCAATTTTGATGAATAACTTTCTCTCTCAAGAACCCTCTCTCCCTTCTCTCTATTTTTTCTCAGCAATCAGTTAAAAATGAAGGGGGGGGGGGGTTTATTGAATTTGGGTCGGGTTTTAAAAATTAGAAAAAAAGGAGCCCGACACAAGAATGCGGTGAGGAATGCAATCGCATTCCTGACATGCGGTCCGCAGAGTCGACCGCAGAATGGCCCTCCAGGTGGGAAAAAATAAAAACTCAGGTATGCGACCACTATGTGGTCCGCATACATGTTATGCGATCGCATAGTGCGTCGCACAACCTCCCTCCCAAAAACCAAAGGGCAACAATGCAACAGATATGCGGTCCGCATAACCGAAATGTAGTCGCATATTGGACCGCATAGTTGTCCTCAAATGGCGCAGTGATCTGCACGTGTATGCCGCCATTATGCGGGCCAAATACACGTCATGCGATCACATAGTGCGTCGCATAACGCCTACTTTCTAGAAAATTTTATTCTTTAAGTCCCGAGTACTTTTTACTCAAATTAGGTCAGTTTTAAAAAATTTCCCAGTAAAAACAACTCGGNTCCTCGAATGAGGAATTTTTTGGAAATCATTTGGTTTTGAAAACATGATATGCAGTTTTCTGATTTTCACTACCCCAATATTTTCAGAAAATTTCGCTAGAGTTTCCTTTGTAATTAGGCCTATCTACCTGACAGAGAGCCTCCGAAACACATTTCCAAGCATCATTACACAGTTTTTAGTTATTCACTAACTACCACGCAACATTGTTACCTCAACAAATTGTATATATTCAGTCACTCTAACAACTACACATAGCACTTTCTTATTATACCACAAATTTGCACATGATTCACATTGTTGCACATAACTTGGTCATTTTAATGAGTCCCATAAAACCCAATCACCTCAATACACCGTATTCGTTTCAATTAATCATTACCAACAACCTAATCACCTCAATACACCATATTCATTTCAATTAATCATTACCAACCTACACTACTATTAATCACTTGCCTAACACACAAGTTCCACAAAACTTTCATTTACCTCAAGGGTTTCACACTACCCAAATAGTAATAGCGGGTTCAGTTTTAGCACACATCGGGACATACAACAATAAGGCAATTAGGGGAAGATGGGGTTCCTTAGCACAAAACTAAACATAAAATACAATTTGCTTAGAAATGACAGTTCCGACGATCACTACTAGACTTATTCAAACAAATGGGGATACTTCTCTTTCATCTCATTTTCCGCTTCCCACGTGGATTCCTCAACGTGCTGACTTCGCCAAAATAATTTAACTGAAGCAATTCCTTTGTTCCTCAATCTACAGACTTGTCTATCAAGAATAGCAACCGGAACCTCTTTATACAATAATTTTTTATTAACCTCAATAGTCTCAACTGTCACGATGGCTAATGGATCTCCAATCACTGTCTTCAACATAGACACATAGAACACCGGGTGCACTAATGACAATCCAGGGGGTAATTCCAACCTATAAGCCACTTGTTCTATCGTTTGAGAAATCCGATATGGCCTGACATACCTTGGGCTGAATTTCCCTTTCTTCCCAAACTGCATCACTCCCTTCATGGGATATACCTTAAAGAATACCCAATCAACTACTTGGAATTCAAATTCTCTTCCACGAACGTCCGCATAGGATTTTAGACGGCTCTGAGAGGTTTTCATCCTCTCTTGAATGACTCTGAATTTTTCCAATGCCTGGTGCACAAGATCTGGCCCTAACAATTCTGCTTCACCAACCTCGAACCACCCAATCGGAGATCTACACCTTCTTCCACACAATGCCGCAAATGGGGCCATCTGAATACTAGCGTGCAAGCTGTTATTGTAAGCAAACTCGATGAGCGGTAAATGATCATCCCAAATAACCTTGAAGTCCAACACACAAGCCCGTAACATATCTTCAAGTGTCTGAATAGTCCGCTCTGCCTGACCATCAGTCTGCGGATGGAAAGTTGTGTTGAGATCTACCTGCGTACCAAAACATTGCTGAAATTTCCTCCAAAAATTAGACGTGAACTGGGCTCCTCGATCTGGGATAATAGAAACTGGAGTAGCATGAAGCCTTACTATTTCCTTGATATACAACTAAGTGTATTGTTCTGCAGTATCGGGGGACTTGACTGGCAAGAAGTGAGCTGGTTCCGTGATTCGATCTACTATCACCCAAATCGAGTCGAACTTGCGCTAACCAAGAGGTAACCCTACCACTAAATCCATGTTCATCATTTCCCATTTCCACATTAGAATTTCCATAAGCTGAGTTAACCCACCGTGCCTCTGATGCTCGGCCTTCACATGCTGACAATTTGGACATTTAGATACAAAGTCTGTCACACCTCTCTTCATACTGGTCCACCAATAAACCTCCCGGAGATCATGATTCATCTTTGTAGAACCTGGGTGCACGGAATACCTGGAATTGTGAGCTTCTTCCATTACCCTCTCCCGAAGATTATCCAATCAGGAACACATAGCCTTCCCTGGCACCATAAAATACCATCATCTCTACCGAGTGAAAATGCCGAAATTTTGTTATCCAAAACTGCCTCCTTCAACTGCGCGAATGCTAGATCCATACACTGCTTTTCCTTGACTTCCGCTACAAGTGATTATTCTGCCCATTATGCACCATAATATTTCCCTCGTCTGAGGTTGAGAGATAGACCCCCAAACTAGCCAGTTGATAAATCTCCCGAGCTATAGGCCTCTGATCCACTTTCAAATGAGCCAAACTACCCATAGACTTCCGACTGAGAGCGTCGGCCACCACATTCACCTTCCCTGGATGGTACAAAATGTGCATATAATAATTCTTAAGCAATTCTAACCATCGTCGTTGCCTTAAATTCAACTTCTTCTGCTTGAACAAATATTGGAGACTCCTGTGGTCTGAGACACGTCCACGTGGTCCCCATACAAAAAATGCCGCCAGATTTTTAATGCAAACACAACTGCCACGAGTTCTAAATCATGCGTCGGATAATTCTTCTCGTGATTCTTGTGTTGCCTGGAAGCATAGGCTATAACCTTCCCGTGTTGCATCAACAAACATCCCAAACCAACCCTTGAAGCATTGCAATAAACCACAAATCCCTCTATGCCTTCTGACAGAGTTAACACCGGTGCCGAAGTCAATCTTGATTTCAACTCCTGAAATATCTTCTTACAAGCGTCGAACCAAATTGAACTTAATTGCTTTCTGCGTCAATTTAGTAAATGGGGAGGCATGGGTAGAGAATCCCTCCACAAACCTCTGATAATACCCAGCTCGACCCAAGAAACTGCGAACCTCTGTCGGGGTCGTTGGTCTAGGCCAATCCTTTACCGATGCGATCTTATGGGGATCAACCTTAATCCCTTCTCTGGAAACAACATGACCCAAAAACGTGACTGACTACAGTCAAAATTCACATTTTTAAAACTTGGTATACAATTGGTGCGGATGAAGAGTCTGTAGAGCTACCCTGAGGTGATTAGCATGATCCTCCTGACTCTACGAGTAGACAAGGATGTCATCAATAAACAATCACGAAGGAGTCAAGAAACGCTTTGAAAACCCGATTCATAAGACCCATGAAAGCCGCTGGAGCATTGGTCAATCCAAAGGACATTACCAAAAATTCAAAATGGCCATAACGAGTTTTGAAGGAGGTCTTAGGAATATCCTGCTCTCTGATCTTCAATTGGTGATACCCAGACCATAAATCAATTTTGGAGAAAAACTGTGCACCTCGCAATCGGCCGTGGTATCTCGACCACGTAAAATTTTCTTGTTTAAAATAATGCCCGAACGAGTCCCTGAGTTATTTTATTATGGAACTTATTAAATGGACCTAAATTGAGTATAAAGTACCCCGATACTTAAAGAATAAAAATTTTCAGAAAGTAGGTGTTATGCGATGCACTATGCTATTGCTTGACGTATGCGCGGACCGCATAATGGTCGCATACACGGGCAGATCACTGCCCTATTTGAGGTCAACTATGCAGTTCAATATGCGATCGCGTTTTAGTTATGCAGACGTCATAAGTTGTCGCTTTGTTGCCTTTGATTTTGGGAGGGAAGTTATGCGGCTGTAACGAATTTCGAGATTTTTTATTAAATTGATAATTTTTTATTGGGTTGTGTTCCTTGAGTATATATTGATAATGTTAACTGGTTTTGGCTATATTCGGATCAATCAGGATCTAATTTGATGGGAAACGCATAGTGGACTAGTGTTGTGGCCCGGTAGAGGTAAGTAATGGTCATAAATCTTGTCCTGAGGGTATGGAACCCCGTAGTGCATTATTTTCTCACTGAATTTGGAATGGCGCACATGTCGGATGATGAGTATGTGGCGCGTACTGATTTTTGGATTAGACTAGGTCCTCTCCGCAGAGACTAATGAGTTGCATATTTACTCAAAACATTATGATAATTATGTTCTAAAGAATTGTGGAATATTTGGGATGTGAGCCATGTTTGGGCCCTAGTGTCGATCTGTTTTAACCCCTTGGGGGCTATTTTACTGGTATTCTCACTACTTTGAAACTATGATTTTTCACTCAGTCTTTCTTGTGAAATTGTTGACACTCCTATTTGATGATATTATGATTTCATGAAATGAAATACTAATTGGGTCGAGAACCCCATTTTATTTATGGCCCGAGTGGCATGTTGAGAGTGTCTGACTGAGTGCGGACGAGGGCCAATATTGTGAGGATATTTATGATATGAGACAGGCCGAGAGCCTGAGAGTGATTGATTCCATGATTTTTCTATTTATTTAGCGCTTGGGCTGAAGGAGCCCCTCCGAAGTCGGAGTTTGTACACACCCCTAGTGAACGCAGGTACCTACCGAGTGACGAGTGATTGGGAGGCATGAGTGACTGTGAGGTGCTGAGTGGCTGATTACGAGTCATGGTGAGGTATGTTCGAGGGGCTGATTATGAGTGACTGTGAGGCATGCCCGAGGGGGGCTGATTATGATACATGTTTTGCCCGAGGGGCTGATTATGATATATGTTTTTGCCCGAGGGGCTACTGATAATTTTACTACTTTTACTCCGAGTTATGAAATATGTTTTGCCCGAGGGGCTGATTATGATATATGTTTTTGCCCGAGGGGCTACTGATAATTTTACTACTTTTACTCCGAGTTATGAAATATGTTTTGCCCGAGGGGCTGCTTATGATTTACTACTCTCACTCTGAGCTTATGAAATATGGTTTGCCCGAGGGGCCTCTATATGATTCATTTCATTTTTATACTAGACCTTTTGGTTGAAATTGTTGAAAAATGTATATTTTAAATGGTTTTTTCGGAAGTTGATTTTAAGGCACGACGATTTCATACATATATGTTATACTATTTTAAAGTAAGGTTGTGCCTCATGTGGTTTGATAACATTGATTTTATATGTTCTTGCTGCTCAGACCAAGTTTATTTTTATTTCTATTGAGTTGGTGTACTCACATTATACCCTGCACCTCCGTGTGCAGATTTCAGGAGCAGACATCGAGCATTAGCCTTTATTCCGCAGCGGAGCCAGATTTGCGGGATAAATAGGTAGATGTTCAGCGTCTGCAATATCTCTATTTTTCCCTCCCTGTTGTATCTTCATTTCATTTGGAGGCTTTGTATTATGACTTATTCTTCTACATGCTCATGACACGTTGCCTCCGAGTTTTGGGGTTGGCAGTATTGTATCATGATGACCTACTTTATTCAGTAGTTTCTGTATATATTATGAAATGCTCGAATTTTGGAAATGGAATTTTTAAAGAAATTGTGAACGTGTGATATATTGTCTAGCCTAGTTCCACGATAGGTGCCATCACGGCCGGTTTAGGATTTGGGGTCGTGACAGCGGCGCAAAATGAGATCGCATAACGTGTATGCGGACCGGACAATGGTCGCATACCTGGGCAGTGTGTTTTTTATTTTGGCCCATCTAGAGGGTCATTATGCGGTCGGATCTGCGGGCCGCATGTCAGGATTGTGTCCGCATTCTTGTTTCGGGCCCTGTTTTTCCTAATTTTTAAAACCCGACCCAAGTCATTAAAATATCCCTCCTATTAATTTTTAACAATTTTTATATGATATTAGAGAGAGGAAAGAGTGGGTTCTAGAGAGAGAGAGAGTCCCAACTTCATAAAATTGGTCTTCCTTCATCACTCAGGCTTGGAACTAATCAAGTAGGACACAAATTTCTTCACTCTAAGAGGTAAGCTTCTACCCGATTAACCCTAAATTTCCAGATTTTTGTTAAAATGAAAAACGGGTAGGATAGTTCATAAAGATGGGGTTAAGA
Organism: Nicotiana paniculata; assembly: GCA_005239505.1. NCBI lineage: Eukaryota > Viridiplantae > Streptophyta > Magnoliopsida > Solanales > Solanaceae > Nicotiana > Nicotiana paniculata. Next base: position 3,047 of record ML345072.1, on the reverse strand, counting down.
ATCGTGCATGCATGTACCCAATTTATCATAATCCGGTAAAGGAAAGTAGGTTGGAGTAACCTTTGACTAAAAAGGGGTTATTTAATCTAAAGCAACACCTAGTGTTTGATAGGAAGATTAAATGAGTTCAAGACATGTTCATGATCCTAATTCTATGTTTAAATGTGACGTATTTTGAATTAGATTGAAGATGCTAAAAGTTCCGGTGATTTGAGATAGAAATTAAGGAAAAATCCCGATTCGAGATATGTATGGCTAACTTTAACCTTTGTAGAATCCTCTTGTTGGGTCCGAGTATACGATATGTGTACCTTGTCTGGAAATATGTTAATTGATTGTTCAAATGTATTGAGATGTAAGATTCTATTCTCTGATTGTCTTAGTTGACTGTCATGTTACTGTGCTATATGAAGTTATGAAAAGTGTTTTGATGTGTCTATTTCGTTCTGCGCAAAGCTCGTAAATGCTAAAGGGTACCTACATGAAAGGATGTGCAATGAATAAAATATTGATGATGTGCCCAAATGTGGGAATGTGTAAAATGGCTAAAAGTCGTGTGTGGAAAGTAAGGAAAAAGGGTATTGTGAAATGATGTAAATGAGTTGAATGATTATGGAAACACCGTGTACATCAATTACTACATAATGAGAGTTATGGTGCCTTGGGCCCAAATAAATAAATTGTTGATATGAACTTGTATTCCTTGAAATGATGATTTTTCTGATGTAATTGTTTGTCCTTGTTGTTGTGAAATTAAATTGTCAGGAGGGGTCGGGTTGCGCGCCGCAACACGAAGTAATAAGGTTGATGGTTTGTGGTGATAAGGAAGGCTGAGGTAATAAGGGTGGCCGAGGTAATAAGGATTGAATGTGATCATTATTATTACTGAAATGAAAATCTATGAGCACTTGAATATGATGATGTTGAAAGGAAAAAAGGAGAGATTGTGAACCTTGTTTGATTTTGGTTGTTTTCTTTCCACGTGCCTTGATTAATTGGTTCTATTACTGTCTCTTAATTGTGTATTGTTTGATTGTGCTTGGGATAAAGTTTGTTTATACATACTAGTACTATTTCACAGTACTAACGTCTCTTTTGCCGGGGGCGCTACATCTTTTTATATGGATGTAGGTGGGTCCATAGCAGGTTTCTCAGCTCGCTGTTAGTGGTGCTTTCTCCTCATCCTTTCTTAGTTGTACTGGTGAGCCCCATCTTCTCTCGGGGCCATGTGTAGATCGTGCCGTCTCCTTTTGAGTATATTATGTATTGTAAGGTATAGCCGGGGACTTGTTTCCAGCAAGTATTGTATAAACTCCTAGTACGCTTAGAGGCTCCGTAGACACTATGTGGGTATGTATATATATATATATATATATATATTTGGGCAGTGGTTGTATGTACTCCTAATTGTTGTCCGTATCGGGAAATGATGTGTCTATTATGTATGCTTTGTGAAACCTAGTATAATAGCGTAAAATGAGGAAAAGGTTCGATTTATTGTGGTAATTATACACTTTTAAGTTTATCTCACTATTTCACATAAATAATGTATGTTATAAAAACGGGGAAACGTGTTGGGTAGGAAAGGCTAATGTATGTTATAAACACGGGGAAACGCATTGGGTAGGAAAGGTAAATGAGGTACGCTTGACTAGGGTGACCCGGTTGAGTGTCGGCCGTGTCCCTCGATTTTGGGGCATACAAACTTGGTATCAGAGCCTAATGTTTTAAAAGTGTCCTGGGATGTCTCAGAGTCGTGTCTAGTAGAGCCTTCTTATCGGCGTGTTGTCGACCACATCTATAATTAGGGGGCTACATGGACATTTAGGGAACACCCTTTTCATTCTTATTTTATATCGTGCGGTGACGTGGAAAGTGAGGATATTCTTGTCTAACTCGTGCTCTATTCCAAAATTTTCAGTGATGGCACCAAAGAAGAGAGCTCGACTCGGCCTAGAGGCCAATGCTGTCCCAAGTGTTGCCGTGAATTCCGTGCCCGATGGTGCGGGTGAGAGAAAATCCACGACCTTGAATCCATCTGGCCTTTCTATTCCAAATTAGAGTGTTCCTATTCTTGCTGCGGCGGAGGGTGCTATAATCCCTCCCGCCGATATTCCTGGTCCTTCTTCGATTCCAGCTTCGGGTCCCTGTACTTTTGATGGGGACCTCAGGGGAGCTATTCATATGTTTACCCGGTTAGTGGCCGCTCAGGCCCAATGATCTCATGTTGCCCCTGCATCCTCTAGTGGACATGGAGGTTCTGTCGGTTCCAGAGTCAACCAGTTTCTTCGATTGGCCCCTCCAGAGTTCTCATGTATTGATCAAAAGGCCAATCCGCATGACTTTCTAGATGAAATGTAAAAGACGCTTCGGGTTTTGAAGGCTACAGAGACAGAGGTGGTTGAGTTAGCATCTTACAAGTAGAACTGAAATTTCTTCACTCTAAGAGGTAAGCTTCCACCCCGTTAACCCTAAATTTCTAGATTTTGTTAAAATGAAACATGGGTAGGATAGTTCATAAAGACGGGGTTAAGAACCTTGCATGCATGTACCCAATCTACCATAATCTAGTTAAGGAAAATAGGTTGGGGTAATCTTTCACTAAAGAAGGGTTATTTAATCTAAAAAGAACACATAGTGTTTGATATAAAGCTCAAATGAATTCAAGACATGTTCATGATTCCTAATTCTAAGATTAAATGTGCCGCATTATGAATTAGATTGAAGGTGCTAGAAGGCCCGATGGTTTGAGATAGAAACCAAGGAAAAATCCCGATTTGAGGTATGTATGACTAACTTTAATCTTCGTAGAATTCTCTTGTTGGGTCCGGGTATTTGGTATGTGCACCTTGTTTGGAATTATGTGAATTGATTGTTCAGACGTGTAAAGGCGTGATATTCTATTCTCTGATTTTCCTGGTTGATTTTCATGCTATTGTGCTGTATGAAGTTGTGAAAGGTGTTTGATGTGTAATGAATGAAATATTGATAATGTGCTCAAATGTGGGAATGTGTAAAATAGTTGAAATCCATATGTGGGAAGTAAT
>ML345071.1:0-27123 GCA_005239505.1 Nicotiana paniculata | reverse complement strand
CACGGCATTATCCTTCGTGCTTTAATATCATAACATGGAACGACATTATCCTTCGTGCTTTAATATCATAACATGGCACAACATTATCCTTCGTGCTTTAGTATCATAACATGGTACGGCATCACCCTTCGTGCTTTAACACTCTCATCCTCACAATACACGGCATTACCTTTCGTGCTTTACACTCTTTCTCACCGAAACAATATCAAGAACAACAGTTTGGCAAGGAAAAACCAACAATATGACCCATAAATCACCACATCCTGGCAGGAGAGTCAATAATACAAACAATATCATTAACATCATGACCAGTAATAGAAACCACAACATCCCGACAAGGGAGTCAACAATACAAATAATATCATTAACATCATAAACAGTAATAGAAACCATCACATCCCAGCAAGGGATTCAACAAGGCAAATAACATCATCAACAATGGAATAATAAGAGAAACCACACAATCCCAGCAAGGGAAAACAACTATAACCAATTTCACCTAAACAGTTAACTTCACGGAATAAACTCAACTTCAACAAAGGCCCAGTAGTAGGCACTATCAAGGAAATATCAATAACATAAATGTCTAACAATTAGACCAAAGTAGCACTTAAAGGAATACTCATATAAATCACAATGTAAGACTCACGAACATGCTTGACTCCAACGAATAGATGTTCCAACTACGGCTAGTCAACTAAAAGGCTAGATGACACTAATTATAGTCAATTAGGCAACTAGAAGGAAACATATAGCATGATGATGAGGGAAGTAGAATATTCAGTTAAGTCAAGTAAGGTCAAATAGCCAACGAAGGAATCCAAAAAAAAATAATTCTAATTTAAACAGGAAGGGATGAAATTAACAACCAAGGGTTCAAATTTAACAATTACAAATCATACACAGGTAATATAAGAACCTACGAGTCCTAAAAGGCCAATCTAATTGCAAATAAGTCCGAGTACGCACTCGTAACCTCGTATACACGGACTACAATTAACATAGAAGACTCAATCCTAAGGGGTAGTTCCCCCACACAAGGTTAGGCAAGATACTTGCCTCGACTCTAAGAATCCAAATCAAGCCTCTAGCACCACTTTTCCTTTCGAACCCGACTCCAAATCAATCGTATCTAGACATAATTGACATAATAACATCAATAAATGCTAAACAATTAAATTTCAATGCTTAATTATAGAATTCCCAACATTCTACCTAAAATTCCAAAAATCGACCCCGGGCCCGCTTGGTCAAAATACGAGGTTCGGACAAAAACCCGATCACCCATTCACCCACGAGTTCGAATATATAATTTGTTTTGAAATTCGACCCCAAAACAAGGTCAAATTCCCAAATATTCAAAAAGCCCGAACTCTACCAAAAAAAACCCAATTTCTACCTTTGATTTCAAGTTTTTAGGCCTAGAATCTAATGGGTGTTGATAAAAATGGAAGAAAACAAGTCAAGGATTACTTACCTAAGAGGTTGTGGTGAAGAAGTGCCTCAAAATTCGCCTAAGAGCTTTAGAGAAGAAGAGTTTTTTTAAAATGGTGGAAAATCCCGTATACATTCTGTTTTTGGACATTTAAAATAGCTGGACGAATTTCTTCTCCGTGTTCGCGGGCCCCAGGCCGCGTTCGTGGAGGCTTGGTTACACAGACCTATGCATTCGCGGTTGTGGGGCCACGTTCGCATAGGGTAATTTACGCAGCCCCGAGGTTCCCCCTTCTTAAGCTGTGCGTTCGCGACCTAAATGTTGCGTTCGCATAGCTGACAATAGACTACCCTCCGCAATCGTATCCTTCTGGGTGCGTTTGCACAAGCCTAGAACTAACCTGCCCCCCAGACCTCTATAACCCTGTGCGTTCACACTCCCTTGAGTGCGTTCGCATAGGGAAAACCCCTGGACACCAACAACAGCACTTCAAACACCAGATTTTTAGCCTAACAATCACCCCGACGCCTATCCAAATCTCACCCGAGCCCTGGGGGATCAAAACCAAATATGCACACAACCTAAAATCATCCTACAAACTTGTTTTTGAGTAATTATACCACCAAAATAACATTAAAAATAACGAATTAAACCCCAAAATAAATGAAATTTCTTAAAACTTCTTTAAACTTCAATTTTTTCCATTTTTGATCTGAATCACGCCAAACGAAGTCCGTTTATTTCTAAATTTCATAGATAACACATATAAAACATATTGAACCTGTTTCGGGCTCCGGAACCAAGATACGGGCTCGATACCATATTTTTCACCTCAAATTTTATTTTCAAAAACCTTTATATTTTTCAGAAAATAATTTTTTTTAAAAGTTCATTTCTCGGACTTGGGACCTCGGAATTCGATTCCGGACATACGCCCAAGTTCCATATTTTCCTACGGTCCCTCCGGGACCGTCAAATCACGGGTCCGGACCCGTTTACCAAAAGCGTTGACCGAAGTCAACTTTATTAAATTTTCTAATATAAAATTATTATTTTTATCAGTTTTTCACATAAGGGCTTCTCGGTTACACGCCCCGGATGTGCACGCAAATCGAGGTAAGATAGAAGAAGATTTACATGATCTCGGAACACAGAATTAGCTAGAATTTATTGGACGATCTTTTGGGTCATCACAACAAAGTGTTGACGAGGATAAGGTGGGTCACTTACATTAACATGTACGCAATAATAATAACAACATCAGAAAGATATGATTAGAAGTAAAGCATGTAACTCATATCAATAAAACTTAACTCAATCCGTAGAGTGTCCTGAATAACTAGTCATATAACTCATCTCAACAGCTGAGGCCAATTCAACACTCACAACATATATAACTTTCATCAACATGTTGCAGCGTGCAACCCCATCCCACAATATAAACTTTAAACAAATTCGTTGCAGCATGCAACCCGGTCCCTCCATAAAATCATCTGTCAATATCAAAGTCCATCCTTAATCCACCCTTTTCAATTCATTTATTTTCAATTGCCATTGCAGTGTGCGACCCGCTCCCCAAGAAATGTCAATTAATAATAATAACTCAATGACTAAGATTTACAAGAAATCATACATCAAGAGAACAAATGTACGAGCAATGTAGAATAACATGATAGTCAAAAGGCTCGAACTACTCGAGTGTCTCAACTTTACCAACTCAACGGTATCTACTTTTAACAATACGTACAAGTGAAACTACTTCAATTAAGGCAACAATCAATACGAAACTATAAGGCAATAAGGCATAAGCAATTTAGATATATGAGGGAAACAAATCGAGGCAATTAGTAAATAAGTATGGAATCAGGGAGGGGATGGACATTTTAATACAAGAAATGCTAAATGACAAGTAGCAATTATGGCATGGAATTCAAATAAGCATGTAGAAATTAAGGCATGAAGACAAGACAAAATACTAAGCAACGAAGATAGGGAAAAAAGCAATGTAACGGTTAAGTCATGGAAATAAGTAATTTTACGGTGTATATACACTCGCCACCTCGCATATAAGCCGCTACACATGTAATTCACATAGCACATGGCTCAAGGGTTCCTAATTCCCTCAAATCAAGGTTAGACCTAATACTTACCTCACTCCGCAATCAACTCAAAGTTCAACCACGGCCTAGACTTTTGAACAAGCCTCCAAACCAACCAAATCTAGTGAATTATTATAAAAACGATTCAAAATAAGCCTTAGAAACTACCTATGAATAAAAGAGGTTCAATTCAGATCATTATTGAAAAAGTTAACAAAAGTCAACCCCAAGCTCGCTTGGTCAAAATTGAACTTCGGACCAAAACCCGAACACTCATTCACCCCGAGCCTGGTTATGTAATTAGTTTCAAAATCCGACCTCAATTCGAGGTCTAAATTCCAAATTTACAAAAATCTCTAATTCTACCCAAATTCCTAATTTCTACCATGAAAATCCAAGATTTGATGTTGAAAACTTATGAAATGTAATGGGTAGTTGAAAAGAAATGGATTAAAGTCACGTACCAATGAATATAGGAAAAACATCTCTTGGGAAAATCGCCTCTAGGGTGTTTAGGATTGGAAGTTCGAAAGAAATGAGTTAATTCCCGTTTTCCCCCTCATTTACCCAACTGCAATTATCACAATTGAGACACATATTTTCAATTGCGATGATCGCAAAATAGATCAACCCTCACAAATGCGAAAAATCCACTGAGCCTGTTGTTGTCGCAAATGCGATAATTACATCGCGAATGCGAACAAAGGTGTCACGTCCCAAACTACCCCTAGATGTGACTAGCACCCAACTAACACCACCTGCCAGGCGAAACCCTTTCTCCAATGTTTAGCCATTTACACAAACATTGAGAGGAAAAACAATACAGGCGTAATAGTATTATTAATTATTAAGAGGAAATGATTATCGCCCAATACCTTAGTCAATTGATAGAAAAACCAAAAATCACTCAAATAATAGAATTCTAGCCCAAATCCTACACTAAGATCATGGAGCATCTAAAAGAGTAACATAAGTTTTATTGACGGGTATGCAAACCCCAAAGAAAAAGGAAATAACTAACACGAGCTAGGTAAGTTTGAAACGAAAGCCTCCACGAACAATGCGGTGGCTCACCTCAGTAATAGGATCCACTCGAACAAACTCGTCAGCAACTAGCTCTATCTCCCGCAATGGTATCTACATAGGGATGCAGGTAAGGAGTGAGTTATACGTAAATATAACCCAGTAAGATCCTTGACCCGCCACTTTAAATACCTCTAGAACAAGTTTTAGAAAATACAAACACACCACAACATGAATGATAGAGTAAATATGATAATATATAATAACTCAATATATGTGTATCAACAGAGTTATTAAGAATTAACCAACAAGAGTATCCACTAAGGACTTATCATAATTGCAGTGAAAGAAATTTACCAACACACCTACGAGTCCATAACAACACCACAATGCCTCACATATGTAACAGAGCATACACAATGCTCACTGGAGTATACACAATGCTCACTGGAGTATACACAATGATCGGGTGATGTACAAAGGCATACACAATGGCCACTACATCATGGCGCACAGCCGTATCAAACTCAACATAATGGCGCACAGCCGTATCAAACTTAACATCATGGTGCACAACCATATCAAACTCAACATCATGGTGAACAGCCATATCAAACTCAACATCATGGCGCACACCCGTATCAAACTCAACATCATGGCGGACAACTGTATCAAACTCAACACATGGCTCACAGCCGTATCAAACTATCAAACAACTTATAAAATAATTTAATTTTTTTTTTGTATTTTTCACAAAATAATATATTTGCGGATATTCTAAGACCACCGATTCTGCCAAGCGCACGCTTGTCCCAACACATGGACCAAGCACATAAAATATACTTTCAAAACGGATTTTAAAAAAGCAAGCATCAAAGCTTAAAGTCTCACTTACCTTGCTAACGGGAAGTTCACCAACCTTGCACCGTCTAGAACACCAACCAAATAGTCTCCAGTAGTCTCAATCTATCCAAAAAATTGATTAATGATATCAATTAGGTTAGTCGGGGTAAAATCTCAATATCCTTAACTTTCAAACTTAGAGTTGAATCTTAACATTTTTTCTACTAGGTGCTTTTTTTTAATATCAAAATACATCCCAATATCTCAATCCAAACTTAATATCTAATTACAATTCTTCCAAAGTAATACTCAAACGAGAGAAAAAGCCAAAATATGCCTGACTTGAGAATAAGAAGCAAATATTGGCTTAAATTTTCATGCCAGCGTCCAAATATGTTCCGGTGCACATCCTCTCATTTTGATTGTCAAGTCTTATAATTAATTCCTTTTCTTCTTCTTTTTTTTTTCCTCACAATCATTTGCATAATTATTATTCTTCCAATCATTATCAGAATAAATATAAAGATGTAAATACTAGCCTCTTCACTTAAATTCACCAATATATATGTACATATACTTGGGTCATAAGGTTCATCATTTATAATAAAATATAATGAACTTGATTTGCTTTTGTGTGCAAAAACCAAAACTTATTTCATGAGCAATGTTCTAAGAATACTCTATTAAAGAGTTTTGCCATCATTAAAGGGTAAAGTTTTCTTTATTAAATTATATTTTTATTCCTAAGGCCTTACAAGTAAAACAATGTTAGCCATGATTATTTTTTTTCACAAAAATAATAATTATATGGTAAAAAATATATTTTAATACCTCATATTTAATTGTAATACAATCAAAATTAGCATTTCCTCTTAGCTTTCCAATCATGTGAGGATTCGGTCTTCTTTTAAAATTCCTTCTTGATCACTGTAATAGCCCCGAATAGTTAAACTTGCTCCAATCTTGAATGACGGCTAGGAGTATTTGTTCCAACATTTTCATTAAGAATTGGTATTCTTTTCTTATAATATATAAGCCCTAATGCACCTATAGCTCTTTCCACTACAATCTCACGTAAGGCACCCTCAAAATATGGGTTTGGCCCACTTGTTTAATATTTGTAAAGTCCTTTAGTGACATATACTTATATGTAGTGTAAAATCTATCTCACATGCTACTTAGTTATTCATATACCTATATATTATATGTACACAAGTAATGTCCCAAAAATATGTCTATATACATATATAAATATATTCTATAATCACTCGTTGCTATATGTAAACTCTTAAGATAATTAAACTATGATTAAAGAAATAACGCAAATGTTATTATCATTATTAATTTTTTTAAAATCAGGTTGTTACATTCTCCCCCACTTAAAATAATGTTCATCCTCGAATGAGTTAGAAAGTGTACCTTATATATCACAACGGTGGATACTTGCTTCACATGTTTGCCTCAAACTTTAACATAGCTTCCCTTGTCAGATGGTTGTGCTCTAACACTTTCATTGAAGCAACCTTCTTCGACCTCAATTATCGCACTTATCCATAACAATAGATATTAGACCTTCTTCTTATGTTAAATTTTTATCTAGTTCTATTTTCTCGGGCTGAATTGTATGACTCTTGTAATGAACTTATTGTGTATTCATAAACACATGAAATATTGGATATACAATCGAGAATCCCGAATACAAAGAAAGTCTATATGCCACTAATCTAATTTGATTCAAATAACCCATATATCTTGAATTTGCTTACTTTTCCTATTGAATCTCATAATTTTCTTCACGGGAAAAAAACTTAAAAAAAAATAAAAATACTTTATCGCAATTCATGAACATACATGAACTTTATTATAAGCATAGGACCTTTGTCTATCCTACGCTGTCTGAAGCCATTCTTGCATCCAACTCAAGCTTCTCTAACACTCGCTAAATCAATAAATCTAGAAATTCATGAACATATCATGAACTTTATTATAAGCATAGGACCTTTGTCTATCCTACGCTGTCCGAAACCATTCTCGCATCCAACACAAGCTTCTCTAACACTCGCTAAATCAACAAATCTAGGTTAAATTGATGCAACTCATCATGTTCAAACCAATCAACTAGAGATTAACATCGGCGTCTAAATAAAGCACGAATAATAAGGTTTGCTTACTAAGTTAGTAACTGTTATCATGTACAAATTCGATCAAAAGTAACTGATCATGAAGCACTTGTTATATGTTATCTATCTGGTTAACATTGAAAATGGATATTCATACTCTATTATGTCTCTATTACACTGAAACACATCGGTGCACCACGACCACAATCCTATAGTGGAACACATCCACCATTCTTACCTACGGTAGGACTAGAACACATCCAAACACTCCTACATAATGCCCTCATGTACATCAGTGCTGGAACACATCCATACCGCCTTGTATAAACATTCTATGTGTTATTACTCTTGTCACACATGATGATATGAAATCTCGTGCCATTGCAAGCATCTCTCAAATATATCGTTAGATAGGTCAATATGTTGTATATGTGATTTGGACCGAATCAGCTCAGGATTTCAACGAGCCTAGCACGCTCGCACGAATTAGGATCATAACTTTCTCAACTAATGTCATAGATTAACCACGAAGTTTACAATAATTTACTTTCACTTTCTTTCAGAGTCAAGAATGTTTGCAGAAATATTCAAATCTCTAACACACGTATTTACCAAATGAATAGTTTAAACATTAAGGAATAATATTTGTGATACCCTGTATCACCTTCTACCAAACTTAGCTCTCTTTCTTTGATCCAAATGAATATTTGTAGATCTCAAAAGTACGAATGCTGTAAACGTTATATATCTTCGAGTGCAAATATCCTCAAGTTAACCACCATAGAAGTACAAACATTCGACTCATTGGCCATAACATTTCATCTTTTTTCATTATCTAGCAAGTCTTTCCTCTAAAAGTTGATCACTAAACCCCACTAAGAACTCCCATACCAATGAACCTCGCTTGCTCAAACAAAGACATTATAATGTCATATGTGCTCTAGCCTTAGCATACGTAATTCCATCAATCTATCACCCTTTTATTAAATAACACAAGGCCCAAAAGATCATAATATAAGAATAAAAATTCACACTTATAACCTCTGTATTTCATCATCACTATCTTGATGTCCATGGGACCATCCTCAACCACTCCATTTGTTTCTATCAACCATGAAATATTCTTATTCGTCATTAATAAATATAATAAACAGAAGATTAAGAAACAATTTGAATACTCAGTTCATCTAGACCATGATGATTACTAGTATCTTCGACTATATAAAAGACATAGTCAGATGTTCACACCAACCATAACAAATTTTGGAATATGTTCTTTCGAATATCTAACTCTTTTATCTTTCGCTCATAGTGTACCACAACTTTTTTTTCTGTACCTAAACTTTCTTTATGGTACATCTTTTCTTTATCATAAGTGTGAAAGTCTCCAGACTCCACGTCTACTCCTTACTTTAACAATTAGTAATACCATTGTGCGATAAGTTTCATACTCAATCTCTTACTATATTGATGCAATAAGTCTATACTGAAGTCTCATTTTCTCTCACAAACTAAAATTCACTCACACACTCTCGCTATGAACAAATTTTGTATCACGCAGTGCCAATATCGTATTTATACTCAATGCACTTGAATTATTCAATCTTACGCCACAGTCAAACTTATAATAGTACCGTAACAACATCACTAATAATAATGACTTATTTCACGTGGCATTAAGTTGAGAAATGTATAAATACTTTATACAAAATGTTTTACACCACCAAGCCAGACGACCTAAATATGGCTATTATTTGTAACGACCCGATCGGTCGTTCCGTGATATTAGCCCCGTTTTCTCTATTTCAGCTTTTTTATGTATTAATTAACTTAATTATAATATGTTGGACCGGCTGGTTCGGGTTCAGAGTGGTCATGGTTAGAATTAAGGCACTTAGCCTCTCAAATGAGCTTAATAGTTAGAAAAGTCAATCGGGAGTTGACTTATAGGTAAACGACCTCAAAATGCGGATTTTATGGATCAGATAGCTTCCTTAGTTGATTTGGGACTTATGATTTTGTTCGGAATGTAGTTTTGAGGTCCGGTGTAGAATTAGGCTTGAATTGGCGAAAGTTAATTTTTGGCGATTTTCGATCGGCAGTGAAAAATAGGCTATCGGGGTTAGAATGGAATTCCGGAAGTTGGAGCAGGTTTGTAATATCATTTGGATATATGTGCAAATTTTCAGGTCAATCGGATATGTTTTTGGATGGTTTCGACATCTTTGGCGAAATTTAGAAGTTTCTAAGTTCATAGGCTTGAATCCAAGGTGAATTCAGTGTTTTGATGTTGTTTTGGGTGTTCCGAGGGTGCGACTAAGTCCGGGTGACCATTTATAACTTGTTGGTATTTTTTGTTGGGGTCCCGAGGGGCTCAGGATGATTTCAGATGGCCATCGGGGAGTTTTGAAGAGTGAAAAGGTTGCTGGTGTGAAGTCTTCTGATGTTTCCGCACCTGCAAATAGGGGACCGCAGGTGCAAGCCTGCAAAAGCAAACGAAAGGTCTCAGGTACGGATTTTTGTGGACTGGTGAAAGACCGCAGATGCGGAGCTGGGGCCGCACCCGCGGAGTCACGGTGCGGTATTTCGATCGCAGGAGCAGATTATTTGCATTTTAGTAATTCTCGCAGGTGTGCCCCTAGGACCGTAGGTTCGGGTCCGCAGGTGAGAGATTTTGGCCGCAGGTGCGGAACCCCTGGACAGAACATATAAAAAGGGCCCTTACCGAATTTTGGTCATTCTTTTACCATTCTTATTCGGGTTTGAAGCTTTTGAAGGGTTTTTGAAAAGGGAAATCGATAGTTCTTCATTGAGATAAGGATTTTGGACTTAAAACTCATTTATATGTGATTAAAGGTCTGATTAATGACGAGAATTGGGGAAAATCAGTGCTAAAAATAGGTAATTACGGCTTGTGATTTAGAGACCTTAAAATGGGAATTTGAGGGATTATTTGGACTCCGATTTTAGTGTTCTTGGTATGTATAGACTCGTGGAAAAATGAGGATTCTTGTGGTGTAAATTTTATCGAGTTTCGAGACGTGGTCCCGGGGGTCAGGTTTGGCCAATTTCGGGATTTTTGGATAAATTTGGTAATTTTCGAATGGGTTTCATTCCTTGGCATATTATAATGATATGAATATGATTTTTGGTAGATTTGGAGCACTTGGAGGCCTAGTCTAGAGGCAAAGGCATTGAGAGCTAGGTTTTTAGCTAGTTTTGAGGTAAGTAACGTTTCCAAACTTGGTTTTGAGGGTTCAAAACCCTGAACTACTTGTTATGTGATTAGAATTGGTGACGCACATGCCAAGTGACGGGCGTGCGGGCGTGCACTGTGAGATTTTTGACCTGGTCATCCCATGGCACCGCTTAGCGATTATTCCCTGATAATATCTGTGCTTCTATTAATGTGGTAATTGAGAACATGTTAGAAATCATGCTAAGTATAAATGCTATGCTTCATGCCGAAAATGCTGAGACCCGAGTGGTCGTATATTACTGTCTCATTTATTGGTTTATTTGATTCCATATACTCAATCTTGTTATAGCATATCACTTCATACCTCAGTCTTAGTATTCTTAATTATATGCATACTTATCATTGTTTCGGGCTGATAGATGCATCTGTGATCCATGTGAGTGAGACTGGAGAGTAATGACTGAGTGAGGCCGAGAGCCTATTATTGAGACAGTTATGAGAACGGGCTGCACACCGCAGCGATACTTAAATTATTCCTTCGTTGGCTTGATATAACGCTTGGGCCACTAGGGCCCCTCCGGAGTCCTTACACCCCCCAGTGAGCGCATTGATGACGAGTGATGGATTTTCCCTGAGCATGGATCTTGTCCGAAGCTGATCTTATGTGAGAGATGGATCTTCCCTGGACATGGATCTTGTCCGAAGCTGATGTTATGTGAGGGATGGATCTTCCCTGGACATGGATATTGTCCGAGTGTTGTATTCCGGAGATGGATCTTCTCCGTGGGGCTGAACTGTCCTTTTTCCTTAATACTGAGTGACTACGGTCACCAATGATTATGTACATTCCGGAGTGGACTTTTCCCTGGGCCTGAGAGCCATATACGGTACTGAGTGGACTGCTGTGTGAGGGTTGTGAGCACTATGTGCATATCCACACTGGTTTCATACATATATTTTTATGATGGCATGTAGAGTATACTAGCATACTTGATCATATTTACTCTTTCTGATAAAATGTTAGCATGTCTAATTTCTGTATATTGTCTATTGTAAATTCTGAGGTTTAGTCCGTCACTACCTCTCAGCCCATAGTTTGGGTTCGTTACTTTTGAGTTGGTGTACTCACGTTACCCCCTGCACCTTGTGTGTAGATCTAGGTACACCGGGACCCGGTAGTGGATATTGCGCAGCTGTCAGAGTTTTATTGAAGTTTTCGAGGTAGCAGCTGGCGATCGCGACCTTGTCTTCTCTTTCTTATTCTACATGTTGTTCTTTATTTTAAGACTATGTTGTCCATTTCTCCTTTTCCTTGCTTTATGGTATAGTAGCTCATGACTGAGTGACACTGGATCTGGGGTTGGAGAGTTTAAATTTTGTTTCAAATATTGTTTCAAAACTTCAAATTATTACTATTATCAATAATTTCGTTTAAAATTGTACTTTTACTGGAAATTGAATTTAACTTAGATAAAATGGGCAGCTTGCTTGGTTCTGCGACAGGCGCCATCACGACTCCGAAACTGGGTCGTGACAAGTTGGTATCAGAGATCTAGGTTAAACAGGTCTCACCAGTCATGAGCAAATTTAGTAGAGTCTTGTGGATCAGTACAGAGACGTCTGTACTTATCTTTGAGAGGCTACCGAACCCTTAGGAAAAATCACACATTCTTGAATTCATATCGTGCGAATCAGTTTCTTCGGCTAAAAATGTAACTCTTGAAATTCCTTTCATGTATTCGAATGCGCCCGCGAGCGCTCGGTATCAACTGTGCATTGACGTCTTGTGACCTCCATGGATGAGATATGATTTTAGCATGTTAATAATGGGACAGTCTGGAGGACTTGAGGCCGGATTCCGTCTGTGGATTGAGTGATGAGATTTCGTTGTGTGAGTACATATATTTGGGGAATTATATGTCTGTTGAGTGTTTTACTTCTGTCTGGAGTTGGCATATGGCCTCGAGTCGTGAGTATATGGGAAGACCTCTTATGTTGTTTTGTAGCAAGTTCTATATCACCAATAATTGATGTACGTTGCAATTTGAGTTTAGATCACTTGTGAGAGTTGGCACGACTATTGCAATGGTGAATGCGAGGTTGGAGATGATTTGGGTTGGTTAATGGTTTGAGTTATGTATTAGCTTATGAAGGATTTAGTTGAATCCCACTGCGGTATTGTGGTAGTGATAACGTATGGTCATTGTGGGTTATTGTTGTTTTGATCTATGGCTTTGAGCCAAGTGGGGGAGTCTGCTAATGATTAGTTGGTTGCCCGATTATGTGATGTATTGGTTTCAGTTTGGGGATATTTGGGAGACTATATGCTCTTATGCTTGGGTCTCGTGTGGTGAGTCTAGGTTGAGAATTGCAGTATTACGACAAGGAGAATTATCAATTCAAGGGTAAGTCAGAAGGAACTTGGATAAATAGGACAACTTTGTAATGGGTCGGATCAGCATGGTAATGGATATAATTAGTTGTTTGGGGTGCTTATGAGGAAATGAGTTTCTACATGTGTTTCCTAGCAATGGTCTTGGGTGTTGGTGACCTGCGTAGTGTGGTTGAGTTACAAGGATTCAGTTCTGACGGTTTGGTGTTGTACAAATGAGATTCAAATAGTTCCTGATGGTTTCTACCACGGTTAGAGATATGTATTTTCTACTGGCAGGAGAGGTATAGTGATTTTGCTTCTAGATGGGATCAAATGTAAGTTCTTGGCTAGTTGGGTACGTAGTGTCTTGTGGCTCGAAGGGGCTATGAAGTTTCCATATTTATCATAGGATGGCATGGTGTATGCGGTACGTTGTGTAGAATCGAGATTTGCATGTGCGAGTTCTCGGTTCAGTTTTGGAAGGAAGGTCAAAATTCTTAGGCAGCATTGGAGTTTCAGATGACTAAGTAAATGATATCTATTGGTGGCTTGAAGTATTTCATGTGTACCAGTATTTCGATGGGGTCACTCATTATAGCGGAGTTATGACCCTCGGTGTCAGATTCGTGTGTTTTGGTTTTATGATGTGTGGAAGGCTCTTAGCATGGTGTTGTGATGGTAATTGTTAAAGGCGGAATAGTCCTCTCGTGTGAATCTTTTCTATGATTTGAGTTCGTGGGATATTACTATTTAGTGCACGAGTTGCACATGTTATGGCTTTGGGTTGTATTGATGCGTCATATCATCAAAGTGTTAAAGAGAGCCATTGCTTGCTAAGAGGATATGTACCAGTATTGGGTTGTTTTGGGTGGCTATTTTGATTAGGAGTTATCGCTATGGGTGTTTGAGTCATGCGGTATATTATGTTATTACGCCTTTGGTTACGAATAGGGCTTGATACAGCGTGTTCAACCTTATTCAGTTTGTAGTTGTGGAATTTTGATCTTGTAAATTATTTCAGAAGTGGAGAAAAATTGGTTCTAAGGTTTATGGGTCAGGTTGGATTTCAAAATTTCCGCTGTGTTGTGCTATTGGACCTATATAGGATAGGGTGACGTGGTATCACCCCTGAGTATGTGCATGGTAGGCTACACGACATTTTGGTGGTGTTTGGAACAACTCTAGGCACGTTCGAGGACGAACATATGTTAAAGTGTGGGAGAATGTAATGACCTGGTCGGTCGTTCCGTGAGATTAGCCCCGTTTTCCATGTTTCAGCTTTTTCATGTGTTATTAACTTAATTATGATGTTGGGCCGGTTGGTTCGGGTTTAGAGTGGTCGTGGAGAGAATTAAGGCACTTAGCCTCTCAAATGAGCTTACTAGTTGGAAAAGTCAATCGGGAGTTGACTTAGAGGTAAACAACCTCGGAATGCGGATTTTATGGCTCGGATACCTTCATTAGGTAGTTTGGGACTTATGATTGTGTTCGGAATGTAGTTTTAAGGTCTGGTGTAGAATTAGGCTTGAATTGGAGAAAGTTTTTGGTAATTTCCGGTCGACAATGGAAAATAGGCTATCGGGGCCGGAATGGAATTCCGGAAGTTGTAGAAGGTTCATAATGTCATTTTGGATATGTGTGCAAATTTTCAGGTCAATCAGATGTGTTTTTGGATGGTTTCGACATCTTTGGCGAAATTTGGGAGTTTCTAAGTTCATAAGCTTGAATCCGAGGTGAATTTAGTGTTTTGATGTTGTTTTGGGTGTTCCGAGGGTGCAACTAAGTCCGGGTGAAAATTTATAACTTGTTGGTATTTTTGGTTGGGGTCCTGAGGGGCTCGGGATGATTTTAGATGGCCATCAGGGTGTTTTGAAGATTGAAAAGGTTACTGGTGTGAAGTATTCTGATGTTTTCGCACCTGCGGATAGGGGACCGCAGGTGCGAGCCCGCAGAAGCGAACGAAAGGCGCACGTGCGAATTTTTGTGGACTGGTGAAAGACCGCAGATGCGGAGCTGGGGTCGCACCTGCGGAGTCGCAGGTGCAGTATTTCAATCGCAGGCATGGATTCTTTGCATTTTAGTAATTCTCGCAGGTGCGCACCTGGGACCGCAGGTGCGAGATTAGGGCCGCAGGTGCGGAACACCTGGGCAGAAAATATAAAAAGGGCCCTTAGAAAATTTTCGTCATTCTTTCACCATTCTTATTCGGGTTTGAAGCTTTTGAAGGGTTTTTGAAGAGGGAAATCGATAGTTCTTCGTTGAGGTAAGGATTTTGGACTTAAAACTCATTTTTATGTGATTAAAGGTCTGATTAATGGCGAAAATTGGGGAAAATTAGTGCTAAAAAAGGTAATTAGGGCTCGTGATTTAGAGACCTTAAAATAGGAATTTGAGGGGTCATTTGGACTCCGATTTTAGTGTTCTTGGTATGTATAGACTCGTGGGAGGATGAGGATGCTTGTGGTGTAAATTTTATCGAGTTTTGAGACGTGGGTCTGGGGGTCAGGTTTGGTCAATTTCGGAATTTTTGGTTAAATTCATTAATTTTTGAATGGATTTCATTCCTTGGCATATTATAATGATATGAATTTGATTTTTGGTAGATTAGGAGCACTCGGAGGTCCAATCTAGAGGAAAAGGCATTGTGGGCTAGGTTTTAGCCGGTTTTGAGATAAGTAAAGTTTCCAAACTTGGTTTTGAGGGTTCGAAACCCCGAACTACTTGTTATGTGATTAGAATTGGTGACGCACATGCCAAGTGACGGGTGTGCGGGCGTGCACTGTGAGATTTGTGACCTGGTTCATCCCATGGCACTGCTTAGCGATTATTTCCTGATGATATCTGTGCTTCTATTAATGTGGTAATTGAGAACATGTTAGAAATCATGCTAAGTATAAATGCTAGGCTTCCCGCTGAAAATGCTGAGACCCGAGTGGTCGTATATTACTGTCTTATTTTGTGATTAATTTGATTCCATATACTCAGTCCTGTTATAGCATATCACTTCATACCTCAGTCTCAATATTGTTAATTATATGCATACTTATCATTGTTTCGGGCTTATGGATGCATCTATGATCCATGTGAGTGAGACTAGTGAGTGATGACTGAGTGAGGCCGAGAGCCTATTATTGAGACAGTTATGAGATCGGGCTGCACACGCATCGATACTTAAATCATGCCTTCGTTGGCTTTATATAGCACTTGGGCCACTAGGTCCCCTCCGGAGTCTTTACACCCCCAGTGAGCGCATTGATGATGAGGGATGGATTTTCCCTGGTCATGGATCTTGTCCGAAGCAGATGTTATGTGAGGGATGGATCTTCCCTGGACATGGATCTTGTCCGAAGCTGATGTTATGTGAGGGATGGATCTTCCCTGGACATGGATATTGTCCGAATGTTGTATTCCGGAGATGGATCTTCTCTGTGGGGCTGGACTAGCCTTTTTCCTCAGTACTGAGTGACTACGGTCACCGATGATTATGTACATTCCGGGATTGACTTTTCTCTGGGCCTGAGAGCCATATACGTTAGTAAGTGGACTGCTGTGTAAGGGTTGTGAGCACTATGTGCATATCCATACTAGTTTCATACATATATTATTATGATAGCATGTAGAGTATACTGGCATACTTGGGCGTATTTACTCATTCTGATAAACTGTTAGCATGTCTAATTTCTTTATATTGTCTATTGTATTCTGAGTTTAGTCCGTTACTACCTCTCAGCCCATAGTTTGGGTTCGTTACTTCTGAGTTGGTGTACTCATATTACCCCTTGCACCTTGCTTGCAGATCCAGGTACACCGGGACCCAGTAGTGGATATTGAGAAGCTGTGAGAGTTTCAATTGAGTTGTCGAGGTAGCAGCTAGCGATCGCGACCTCGTCTTCTCTTTCTTATTCTACCTCTTGTTCTTTATTTTGAGACTATGTTGTCCATCTCCTTTTCCTTGCTTTATGGTATAGTTGCTCATGACTGAGTGACACCGGATCCGGGGTTGGAGAGTTTAAATTTTGTTTCAAATATTATTTCAAAACTTCAGATTATTAGTATTATCAACAATTTCGTTTAAAATTGTATTTTTACTGGAAATTGAATTTAGCTTAGATAAAATGGGAAGCTTGCCTGATTCGGCGACAGGCTCCATCACAACTCCGAAACCGGGACGTGACATTATTACACCTTATTTTTTTCATGCTCAACTCTTTCCCTCTCCCAATCTATCTTATAGCGGGGATTTGTATCACCAATTTCGAATACCGAATAGGTCACTCTTAGGAAAAATAATATCCTCATTCCACTTTACCATTCACGCAGATTCTCAACATTAATGTTTTTAAAAAACTAACTCCCAAACTTCTTAAAATAATTTGACATAGGTCTCTTTCGAAATAAAACTATCCCAATTTTATAACTTTTCCAATACCAAAATTAATTGATGCACATATAATTACATGTAAATAAGGCAACTTGTAGTTGCATATATACTTCCAAGCTTGTAATGTTATCCAACAAAGGAGGATATGCGTTTCCTACCATCTGCGAAAAGGGTATACCACAGTTCAATTTGATTCAGCTCAAGGTACGAACAAGAGATGAAAGAAGGGAAAACATCCTAGATGTCCAGTAGCCTCAAGGTCATAAGTATGGACGTCTACATATCCATGAACAAGACTCTACCAAACACTGCTCTATGACCCAGGACTTAAAGCCTATGCTCTGATTCCAACTTTGTCACGTCCCAAACTACCCCCTAGACATGACTGGCACCCAACTAACACCACCTGCCAGGCGAACCCTTTTCTCTAGCGTTTAACCATTTACACAAACATTGAGAGGAAAACAAATGCAGGCCTAATAGTATTATTAATTATTAAGAGGAAATGATTATCGCACAATACCTTAGTTAATCGATAGAAAAACCAACAATCACTCAAATTATAAAATTCTAGCCCAAATCCCACACTAAGATTATGGAGCATCTAATAGAGTAACATGAGTTTTATTGATGGGTATGCAAATCCCAAAGAAAAAGAAAATATCTAACACGAGCTAGGTAAGTTTGAAACGAAAGATTCCACGAACAATGCAGTGGCTCACCTCAACATTAGGATCCACTCCAACAAACTCGTCAACCACTAGCTCTATCTCTGACAACGGTATCTGCATAGGGATGCAGGTAAGGAGTGAGTTATACGTAAATATAACCCAGTAAGATCCTCGAGCCGCCACTTTAAATACCTCTGGAACAAGTGTTAGAAAATACAAACACACCACAACACGAATGATATTATAAATATGATAATTATACAATAACTCAATATATGTGTATCAACAGAGTTATTAAGAAAAACCAACAAGAGTATCCACTAATGACTTATCATAATTGCAGTGAAAGAAATTTACCAACACATCTACGAGTTCAAAACGGCACCACAATGCCTCACATATGTAACAGAGCATACACAATGCTCGCTAGAGTATGCACAATGCTTGGGTGATGTACAAAGGCATACACAATGTCCCCAACATCATGGCACACAGCCGTATCAAACTCAATATCATGGTGCACAGCCGTATCAAACTCAACTTCATGTAGCACAGCCGTATCAAACTCAACATCATGGCGCATAGCCGTATCAAACTCAACATCATGGCGCACAGCCGTATCAAACTCAACATCATGGTGCATAGTCATATCAAACTCAACACATGACTCACAACCGTATCAAACTACCAAACAACTTATAAAATAATTAATTTTTTTTTTGTATTTTTCACAAAATAATATATTTTATGGCTAGTCTAAGACCACCGACTCTGCCAAGCGCACTCTTGTCCCAATACATGGACCAGACACAGAAAATAGACTTTCAAAATGGGTTTTAGAAAAGTAAGCATCAAAGCTTAAAGTCTCACTTACCTTGTTAACGGGAAGTTCCCCAACCTTGCACAATCTAGAACACCAACCAAACGGTCTCCAGTAGCCTCAATCTATCCAAAATATTGATTAACGATATCAATTAGGCGAGTCGGGGTAAAATCTCAATATCCTTAACTTTCAAACTTAGAGTTGAATCTTAACATTTTTTCTACTAGGTGACATATTTTTTGTAATATCAAAATACGTCTCAATATCTCAATCTAAACTTAATATCTAATTACAATTCTCCCAAAGTAATACTCAAACGAGAGAAAAAAGCCAAAATATGCCTAACTTGAGAATAAGAAGAAAACAGTGGCTTAAATTTTCATATCAGCGTCCAAATATGTTCAGTGCACATCCTCTCATTTTGATTTTCAAGTCTTACAATCAATTCCTTTTCTTCTTCTTTTTTTTTTCCTCACAATCATTTGCATAATTATTATTCTTCCAATCATTATCATAATAAATATAAAGATATAAATACTAGCCTCTTCACTTAAATTCACCAATGTACATGTACAAATACTTGGGTCATAAGGTTCATCATTTATAATAAAATACAATGCAATTGATTTGCTTTTGTGTGCAAAAACAAAACTTATTTCATGGGAAATGTTCTAAGAATACTCTGTTAAAGAGTTTTGTCATCATTAAAGGGTAAGGTTTCCTTTATTAAATTATATTTTTTATTCCTAAGGCCTTACAAGTAAAACAATGTCAGCCATGATCATTTTTTTTTCACAAAAATAATAATTACATGGTAAAAGAAATATTTTAATACCTCGTATTCCATTGTAATATAATCAAAATTAGCAGTTCCTCTTAGCGTTCCAATCATGTGAG
Organism: Nicotiana paniculata; assembly: GCA_005239505.1. Taxonomy (NCBI): domain Eukaryota; kingdom Viridiplantae; phylum Streptophyta; class Magnoliopsida; order Solanales; family Solanaceae; genus Nicotiana; species Nicotiana paniculata. The sequence goes on along the minus strand of ML345071.1, from coordinate 7,258 downwards.
GATTCGGTCTTCTTTTAAAATTACTTCTTGATCACTGTAATAGCCCCTAATAGTTAAACTTGCTCCATTCTTGAATGACGGCCAGGAGTATTTGTTCCATCATTCCCATTGAGAATTGGTATTCTTTTCTTATAATAATGCACCTACAACTCTTCCCACTACAATCTCACGTAAGGGCACCCTGAAAATAGGAAAAATGACACAGTTGCCCACAAAAATAAAACTATTTAGTCTTGTGTACTCATTTATTTTTCTACCCATCAAACTAACTACATTTCCTACCCATAGTAGTTTTTGTGAGAATCTTTTTCTTTATTTTCCTATTCTTTTTATTGCTATGCTTCTTTTCTTTTCTTTTTTCTTTTTTCTTTCTTTTCTCCTTTTCTTTTTGTCACGAGCCAAATTTCCCTCCGTTGGGTATCGTGATGGCACCTAGTCTTAAGCCTAATATTCACGGAATATCAACAATAATAAATAGAACTAATATTTTTCTGAAATAAATAATTCTTTACACATTATATATTCCCAAAACCCGCTAGTACAAGTCATAATCTTTAAAGAAATTACACTAAAACTCCTATAAATACCAATGTTCAGAAATAAGTACAACAGTGCAAACAGAAATATAAGATGGTGACTCCGAAACTGCGAACGCTGAATCGGTTTTACCTTGAGTCTCCACAACAGCAACCGCGCTACTAACAATCAATCGACTGGCTATGCAAAAACCTGGAATCTGCACAAAAATATGAAGAAGAATAGTATGACCACACCATAGTGGTGCCCAGTAAGTATTAAGACTAACCTCGGTGAATTAGTGACGAGGACTAGTCAAGACACCCACTGGTCTAATAAAACAAACAGGAATAAATATAGAAAATGACGGAATATGACATCTGTACAAAGATTACACAATATAACTAACTACATAACAATTCAATATGGGAGGAAAACAATAATAAATCGACGGAATATCATAATATTACACAGAGAAATGTACGGGAACACATCCAAAAACTGAAACCCACAATACAGTAAGAACAAGTAATAACTCAGCACTGTGATAATCTCCACCTCTGACCTTTGACAACAACTCCAACAATTTAATCAAACCTTCGAATATAACCTTTCATCCACCAATTTATAATAAAGACCTTAAATATATTCGTTTCAAAATAGGAAACTTCTTTTGAAAGGCACTTCCTTCGAATACGTATATATACTTTACAGAAGGAAAGTCTTTAGATATAATTTCTTCAAGATAAGCGTTCTTTAAAATATACTTTCCCAATAAATGTATTTCGAGCTTAATTTCCGATCGAACCAGTGCACGACATCACCCACCGTGCTTTTACTCTCGTCCTTCCCATAGAAATCGACAGATACAACACGTAAATTAAGTAAATTAAGCATGTAAAAGACATGGACAACGCAACAACAATTGAGATAAAAGTCACGTACAGGACAACAACAATAAGTCATACCAAATATGTAAGTACAATAATAGAAGCTCGAAGTAAAGGCACAATGTATACACGAGGAAACAGGTATCACATCATAATGCATGTCCCTCGTCCTCACTTGCACGGAAACACCCTTCGTGCCATGAACTCACAATAATATGGCACGGCATCACCCTTCGTGCATTAGCACTCAATCACAATATCACGCACGACATCACCCTTCGTGCTTCTACTCTAAATAATATGGCACAACATCACCCTTCGTTCTTTTAATTTCAATAACATGGCACGACATCAACCTTTGTGCTTTTACTTCAATAATTCGGCACGACATCACCCTTCGTGCTTTTACTCTCAATAATATGGCACGACATCACCCTTCGTGCTTTACACTCTTTCCTCACATGATAATGAATATAAACAATGGGACAGCATCACCCTTCATGCTTTACACTCTTTCTCACCCAAACAAATGAAATGATAGCATTCAGACAAGGGAATCAACAACATAAACAATAATAGAAACCATATTATCCCGGCAAGGGAGTCAACAATGGAAACAATATCATCAACAACATGAACAATAATGGAAACCATATTTTCCTGACCAGGGAGTCAACAATGGAAACAATATCATCAACAACATGAACAATAATGGAAACCATACTGTCCCGGCAAGGGAGTCAACAATGGAAACAATATCATCAGCAACATGAACAATAATGGAAACCATACTGTCCCGGCAAGGGAGTCAACAATGGAAATAATATCATCCCGGCAAGGGAAACAGCTATAACCAATCTTGCTTAATTAATTAGCTTCACGAAATAAATCCCAACTTGAATCAATATTCCGCAAAAGGAAATGCCAAGAGAATCATCAACATGTATAATCATCAAGTTAAGCCAACGTAGTGATTAATGAAAGATCATATCAATAACAATATACGACCCACGGGCATGCTTGACACCAACATATAATACTCCAATTACTGCTAAATAATTATAGGGCGAGATTATGCTAATTCTAGTCAAATAGGCAATTTATGAAGGAAGATATAGCACGACAATAGAAAAGGTAAAGTCTTCAGTCAAATCAATTTAAGATCAAATAAGCAACATAGGAAAACTAACAAAGTAACTTCTAATTTAAGCAGAAAGAGATGAACTAGCAATCGGAACTCAGATATAACAAATACAACTTCATACACATGGAATATAACGACCTAAGAATCCTAAAAGGTCAACCTATTTGCAAATAAGTCCGAGTACGCACTCATCACCTCGCGTACACAGGCTACAATCATCATAGAAAACTCAATCCTAAGGGGTGCTTCCCCCACACAAGGTTAGGCAAGATATTTACTTCAAAGACGACAACCCGGTACTCTAAATTGACTTCTCGGGCAAAAATACCTCCGGACGACTCAAAATCAACTAAAACAACTTCAAAATACACATAAAACGTATGAGTAACTATTCTGAATAATAAAGTTTCAATCTTTAATAAATTATAAAAATCGACCCAAAAGTCGACCCCGGGCCCGCACCTCGGAACCCATCAAATTTTAGAAAATCCCCTTACCTATTTCGATACGAGTTCAACCATACAAATTTTATCTAATTTCGATATCATTTGGCCTCTCAAATCATGATTTTTCAATTTAGGAATTTTCTTTCAAAACCCACAATTTCCCCAACTCAAAACACACATTATATGATAAAAATAAGGACTAATTCATGGAATAAGTTTAATTCTAGTTGAAGAACACTTACCCATTCGAATTGTGTGAAAACCCATCAAAGATTTCCAAAATCCGAGCTCTAGAGGTCAACATATCATAAAAATGGTGAAATTCCCTATTTTGGAGTTTTATAATCTGCCTAGGTATTTGTTCAATGCGATCATTGACGAGGTGATGCGATCGCATAGAAGGAAGGATAGCAGTTGGTGAACTTGCACTACGCGATCGTGTGAACCACTGTGCGATCGCAGAAGAAGGGGAGGGAAAGTATATGCGAACGCTGGGCATAGTTTGCGATTGCATAGAAGGAACATATTCTGGCTCGAGCCAGTCTCTTTACTGTGCGATCGCGAAGGACGAATGCGAACGCGGATAATAAAATTGCTAGAGCTATGCGATCGCGGATCAATTATTGCAAACGCGATTAAAGAAAAATGGGCGGGTTCAAGGCAACACTATGCGATCGCGACTACTGCTATGCGATCGCATAGAAGGAAACCAGAAACAGCATCAGTAGCGCAAAGAGAGGGAAAATTGACCCGAAGCCTATCCGAAACACACCCGAGGCCCCCGGGACCCCGTCTAAATACACAAACAAGTCACATAACCTAACACGGACTCGCTCGAGGCTTCATATCACATAGAACAACACCAAAACGACGAATCAAAAAAAAAATCGAACTTATGGATTTTCAAATCTTCAAATATCAAAACTCGTGCCGAAACCTATCAATTCAACCCGGATTGACGTGAAATTTTGCAGACAAGTCAAAAATAACACAAAGGATCTGGAGCCACTCTCGAAATTCCAATCCGAGGCCGATATCAAAATTTCACCTATCGGCCGAAATCGTCGAAATTCTAACTTTCGCCAAATTACCTCAAACTACTCTACGGACCTCCAAAACCAATTCTGGACGTGCGCCTAAGTACAAAATCCGCATATGAAGCTGTTGACATTAACCAAAACTCACTCTGAGGCCGTTTACACAAAAGTCAAATCTCCGGTCAACTTCCATCACATAAGCTTCCAAAATTGAAATTTCCTCCCAATTCGACTTCGGATTATCCGGTAACTGAATCCAACCACGCACCAGATTGATATACACAATGTGAAGCTGTTCAAGACCTTACACCACCGAACATGGCTTAAATTCTCAAAACAACCGGTCGGGTCGTTACATCCTGCCCCTATAAAAACAAACGTTTGTCCTCGAACGTGCTAAGATTCACCTTGAACTCATCCAATCACTGATTACACGCTTCCAACACACACTCGCGGGTGATCCGACGTCACCCCAACCTACATAAGACTGACGACACCACCACAACTGCAATATAGCCTTCCCATTACCGCTGATAAGCCTCATACCTCAATTTCTCACCTTCTACTCATTCCCAAATGACCCGATTCTAAATCCGTACCCGGCATTAGCCTCAACCAGCTGCATTAACTCCTGACTATACCCATAAGGTACGACCATACAATATAGCATATCACACATGGGCTCAAAATAACACTTTTGATCACAATAGCTGCCCGAAATCAACTCAACGTTGGAAATTAGCCTCACATTTGAAAGAACTCTGTTTCTAAGCCCCATAATACTGATAAGGATGGAATAAACAAGAAGACCGCATTATTAGACACCCGAGTCACCGAGCCATAGCTAACACCACCGGGCACACATCCCACAAGCTAAACTAAAGAAGCACATAACGAAATGACTGAATATGGAACTAGAAACATATAAAGGGACTATCAAACAAGCCCATAGGCATAATTCTCTATCAATACTGACTTAAAAGAGAAATATAACAAGGAAGAATCAAGGCATATGAACAAATCACAAGGATCCCATGCTGATATAACTTCCACCGCGACACTTAGCCCGGTCCAAACATATCAAATCACAAAAGATCACGAGGGTCTCGCCCTCAACTCTATTTCACATGCCGAATATATATCATACCAATAGAAATCTCCCGCTAACTTATCTCGGCTAACAAAATCATAACGCTTACTTAACTCACACCTCAATGGAGTATCAACTGACAGCTCGTAAACAAAATACTTAGGAAAAATCACATAAAGCTCACCATGATGAACAACAAGGACTCACTTCTAGTCTCACCCCTCTAATTGATGAATACAAAATGATAGACACGGATTACCACTCACAGAAACTCCCAACGGGAGCAAGCATGAAAAATAGAGTGTAAAACATGAAACTCACTTATCAATAAGGCAACAAACAAGGGAAACTCGTCCCGACTAGCATAACTATAATGAAATACAAATGGCGCCCCTATATAACACATCAAAATATACATGTATGATAATATCTAGCACAACGACCTTCATCCTACTATATGAAACACATCAATGGGCTGGGCCTCCCCCTCTTGGTCGCCCTCTAATCACCTGAATACCCTGCTGCGACACACCTGTCTGAATCCTGGGATAATCTATCACCCTACGGCTGGTATCTGCATCCTCAAAAAAACCTCTCTACTGACATGACCGTTGAAACTGCGCAATACGAGTACTCTGAGACCTGTGAGTACCTGAAACCCCATGCGAAGTTGGTAATGCAAACTGAATTAGCTGACCCACAAAACCTCTACCGTGTCGTACCTTGCCTCCATAATAAGGACCAGTATATTTCTTCGGTCTTCGAGTCCTCCTCGCCTCCCTGAAATCTCCCTCCTGATCTCATCTGTCCTCCCGCTCCCAGTCCCACATGCCTTCTAACCGGCGAGCGATACCTACCACCTACTGAAATGAGGCATCCAACTCTAACTCTCGAGTCCTGCTGAACTGAATATCATGCCTGAGTCTCTCAATGAATCTACGGGCTCGCCTCCTAACTGAAGCAACCAAGTGAGGTACATAACTGGCCAACTCATTGAATCTGAAAACGTACTCTAATACTGACATAACACCCTGGCGCAGCTACTTAAACTCTGCGCGCCATGCATCTCGGAGGGACTGAGGTGCAAACTTCCTTAAAAAAATCTCTGAAACCTGAATCCATGCAAGTGAAGCTAACTCGGCCGGGCTACCCCAACTCATATGCCCGCCATCACTAACAAGTCGTTCCTCTGAACTCAGACTTGACAAAAGCAACCCCACTCGATTCCGCAATACCCATAGTACGGAGAATGCAGTGACACTCCTCCAGAAAACCCTGACATCATCCGTCGCCAATCCACTGAAAGTAGGAGGGTGGTACTTCCTGTACCTCTCAAGTCTAAGTTGTTCTTCCTCCGATGCCGCTGTTCTAACCACGGGCTGAACTGAAACCACATGCTGTGCTGCCCAAACAGCTGGATCCTGACCAACATGATCTTGCTGCTCTGGTGTCACGACCCACACTGATGGGCCACGACGGGCACCCGGTACCTTACTCAACCGAGTACCAACGTAACGTATATTTCTTATTACGTTATCATATACTCATGACATACGAGCCTAATGGGCCAACATAATTATCTATAAACTCTAAACATAGGCCGACAAGGCCATACAAGTATTCGTATACATGACATCTGTCTACAAGCCTCTAAGGGTATATAAGTATCATAAAGGTCGGGACTGAGCCCTGCCAAACCAATCAATACATGTCCTAATTATACTGACCAAATAAGCAACTTCGGAGAAAATGGAGCGCATCCACATCTTCCGCTGAGCTGATAGCCTACTTGGAGGGCTCTCGACCTGTCTATCAGGACCTCCGGGCATGAACACAGCGTCCCCAGGCAAAAGGGACGTCAGTACGAATAATGTACCGAGTATGTAAGGCACATAAATAAATACATAAGAGACATGGATGACATATAGAGTACATGACTTAACCTGTAAGTCTGAATAACTTTGTAAATCATAAATTACTTTTAGCGTCATGCATATGCGTATGAATGCCATGTCGTGCATAGATAGATGTTTCATAACATCATCAGCCTCTGAGGGCATCCCATCATATCGTATCGGCCATTGTGGGCAAAATCATCATCGTATACCAGCTGATCAGGTGGTGGTGCGTATATA
>MDKI01282387.1:0-13709 GCA_005239505.1 Nicotiana paniculata | reverse complement strand
CACTTAATGTTCCGGATGTCAGCCACCCGAATACTCAAAACCCAGCACCACCTCAGAATACCCTGAACAGACACAACCCTCCCGCAACTCACCACTATACAACCCCACCACAAAACCAAACCCTCCCACCCCAACACTAACCGAACACCTGCCATACCTTTCGAAACACCCCACCCATCAATCCTGAACCACAAAATTTCACCAACGATCACCTCTATGCTCAAGCACCAGGCCACCAGAATAACCCCATATACGTGGAGACTCTACCTCACTCCACCCAACCCATTTCTTACACACCGGAATCCAGTGAGAAGGACCTACCTATCATGAACTTGGCCGAAGAACTCAAGAAATTAGCTAGCCGAGTTCAAGGCATGGAAGGAGGTAAGGGGATCAAAGGATTGAATTATGAAGATCTCTGTATACAGCCTGATGTAGAAATACCAGAGGGTTACAAACCTCCCAGGTTCGAAATGTTCGACGGTACTGGTGATCCCAGGGTCCATTTGAGGACCTATTGTGACAAACTGGTCGGATTTGGAAGAGACGAAAAAATTTGGATGAAATTGTTCATGAGGTGCCTCACAGGGGATTCCTTGTCTTGGTAAATCAGCCAGGACCCCAAGAAGTGGCCTAATTGGGTGAGTATGGCCTCGGATTCGATGGACCGATTCAGATTCAACAAGGAAAATATGCCGGACATATTTTACATCCAGAATCTCAAGAAGAAACCCACCGAAACCTTTCGCGAGTATGCCACTCGTTGGAGGTCAGAAGCGGCCAAGGTTAGGCCGACATTAGATGAAGAACAGATGAAAAAAATTCTTCGTCAGGGCACATGACCCGCAATATTATGAAAGACTGGTGGTATTTGAAAATCACAAGTTCTCTGACATCATCAAGCTGGGTGAAAGGATTGAAGAGGGCATCAAGAGTTGGTTCGGTCACAATTCAATAAAAATCTTATTTTCCCCCACAATTGGAAACTGGGGCAGAATTTTGAGGAGGACCCTCAAAATTCTGAAGCAAGTTCATCCAGATCGCAACACATACAACAGTCAGAGGTATCAATTCGTCTAACTGGGGCAGAATTTTGAGGAGGACCCTCAAAATTCCACGGCAAATGAGGTTGCAATGTCTCAGATCTTGTCACGGTCATAGGTTCATCTAAATTTCTCAAAATATATTTTTTACTATGTCTTTACAGAACTATGCATGCCTTCTTGTAAGGTAACTCTGTTTATCCAAACGCTACCCCGATGAGGAAAACAGGATCATCAGACCAAGCAAAGCAGGACAAGCAAAGCCAACGGGGACACGAACCAACTTCGCCTTCTACAGAACTCACAATTTTCTTTGGATGCAGGGACAAAGGATAAACATGCCACAAAGTCACAATCCTCACAAAAATCGAGTTATCGAAATATGCTACCAGCTAAGAAATTCTGCTACTATCTGCTATTCATTCTATATTCTGCATAAGGCTAATCTATGCCTTCGCCTTGCATAAGGCTAATCTCTGCCTTCACCTTGCATAAGGCTAATCTCAGCCTTCCTCTACATAAGGCTAAACGCTGCCTTCCTCTGCATAAGGCTAAACGCTGCCTTCCCATGAGACTAAGCTCTGTCTCCCTCCTACACAAGGCTAATCTCTACCTCCACATCTGCATAAGGCTAATCTCTGCCTTCCTTTGAATGAGACTAAGCTCTGTCTCTATACCTGCATGAGGCTAAGCTCTGCCTCCAATTTACATTCTTTCGTCGAGACTAAGCGTTGTCTCTCCTTTGCTTTTCTTTCGGGCTAAGCTCTGCCCTCCGCTTCACAAGACTAAGCTCTGTCTTGTTGACATCATATTACTACATCTCATGGGCTAAAATATTGCCAACCTGCCCAAAGGTGCCATAGTCTAAAGGCATCATCCTCATAGCCGGAAGACACCATGTCATGACCTGAGGATCTCTCAAAATTTACATATCATTATTCAAAGGCGTCATAGTTCGGAGGCACCATCTTCATGACCCAAGAACATCATTTCATGGCCAGCGAATCTCATTAATTAACTCATGGCCCAGGACGTCATGGTCCAAGTACGTTATCCTCAACCGTCCAAAGACAACTCTCATGGTCCGACGGGAATCTGCATCATGTTTAAATTTTTGCACAAATATATGCTCGTATTATCTCTATTTGCAAGTGGACCGGCAAGCAACTGCTATCCTAGTAGGAGCGATCCCACTCCATTTCCCTCAACTGTATCAAACTTGACCTCTCTCGTGAACCATTCATTCACCTATCCCTAGGTATTGCGTCCGTTCTTGTAATGACTTCACTGATATATCTCGCCGATGAATCCAGAACTACACACGGCCTGATTCCTGTAAAACCAGGGATATGTAGGCAACTCAGGAGCCAGGGTGCAGCCTAAATCTCTCTAACCGTTTCGCTCGGTCAAAATTTGCCATCATATCTTTACTCGACAACTCTTTCATCCTTTCCGGGTAAAGAGGGGCAGATGTTGATACCCAATTTTTCCTAAAAAAATATTTCAAAATGCATATATGTCTTCAAAATCATGCACTAGCATCAATTGGTATATTTCCACAATTTTCTACATATTTTATTAATTTGCCCAGTATTTTATTCCAATAAAGAATTACAAAATTGCATCACAAATGATTTCAAAATATTTTTCTTGATTTAATATTACTATTATGGTCCTATTAAGTCCAAGTTATTCTATAAATAGCCAATTTGGCACCTTTTAGCTACAATTGCAATAACTTTGCAATTATGGCCCATGCATACAATTTTGTATTATTTTTTAGCAGAAATTAATCTTTTGTATTTCAAATACTAAATAACCTTCTTTAAAACATTTCTATTCATGAAATTCTTTTTTTATAAATTAGTAATTACTTTAATTAATTAATTTTGGGTATTTAACAAATAGCCTAATATTATTTCAATTGCACCCTATATAACCATCCCAAAACACCTTATTAGCTAACCCAATACAACCAGGTCCAAACCCCTACCTAACCCGACCCAATTCTGCTTGAATCCTGATCGTTGATCATTTTTTGATCAACGGTCCAGATTGAACCTTTCCTTAATTAACCTAAACGACCCCTCTCCACACCCCAAACCCTCTCATTTCACTCACCCTCTCCGTCGTCACACTTCACTCTCCCCTCCAAATCCTCTCTACCCTAACCCTAATCTCACCTCGCCGTTACTCTCCATCATCAACCATGGTGGTTCCTCACCACCCTCAGGCTTCTCATGGATCTCTCATGCTGGTAGTACTTGTCTCTAAGGTCCTTAAGGGACCAGGGTCAGTCCCCTTACGACTTTGGCTTTTGCTTGCCTATTTCAGGCCGTTATGGTTCGATCTTTAGTAAGATCTTCTTGCTTTTACCTAAACCTATGGATTTCTAAGCTTCGTCTTCATCTCTATGCTATTTTCTCAAAACCCTAGTTTCTATCTTCGATCTTCTCAGATATGTACAGATCTGAGATGAATCGAACCTATCTCACATGTTTACTTTAAAGTTTTCTTGTTTTTCAAGTGATTTCCCGTTTTGCTAAAACTAGGGTTTACTGAAAATCATCTTCTCCAAAAAATTTTCTGATTTCGAATGTTTAATCTTCTGTTCTTATGTGATTTTGACTGATTTATGTTGAGTTTGCCTAAACCCTAGTCAATTTATGCTAAAACTCCATTTTTTTATATTTTTGCTTCGATTCTAGGTTTTCCGTGTTACTTGTGGCGTTATTTCGCTTTTTTGCTTCGATTATGAGTTTTTCAATGTTACTAGTTATATTGATTCCCTTTGTATCTTTAACCTACAGGATTTTCCTTAGTCAAGTTCAGTGTCTTATGATTTTTACCCTAGTTCATCTCTATTAGGATTTCTGAGTCAATTTTCCGGACTAATTTCTATGTGTTTCTGAAGTTTTACATAACTCATTCTCCATTAGTGGAAGTTGATATCTTTCTCCCCAGAAATCAGTATTACCTTGAAATTCTGACTAATTGATTTGCTCTGTTAGAGATTTTGTATGCCCAAGTCTTGCTTGTTTTCTTGTTTACGACCTTACTTATCCATCCCTGCCTTATTAAATTGCATGTATAACTGTGGATTCTTACTGATTCCTTTACATAGTATGATTGAGATTCTTTCCTTAATTAGACCCCTGTTATTACTGTTTGCTCAATTGCCCTTAATTAAAGGAGCTTATTCTGGCTCCCTTATTTGGTTTGATTTGAAGTTCTTGCCTTAATTGAATCCCTGTTATTACTGTTTGAATCAATTGCCCTTAATTAAAGGGGTCTATTCTGAACTCCTTATGTGATTGGACTCTGTGATTTCCTTAATTGCTGGCTTCTGATTTCTTTTACCTTGTTTGTCCTACTCTTAAACTACTATATAAACTCTCTTGTTACCTCTCAAGACATGACCATTAGTTCACACACAGACTCACACTTAAACTCTCTTTTCTTTCTCTGCTACTTGTGTTAACTCTTGGTCTAGCAGGCTGAAAGCCAAGGCTAGACATTGGAACTACACCTGCTTTATATTCTGCACTCTTTTCTTCAACTGGTATGTCTCTGGTTAAATTTTGAAAAACCAAACTCTATGTGTTTCATTCCTGCACTATTCCATTGACCATGAATGCAATATGTTTTCCTGTTTACTTCCTTGCTTAGCATGTTTAAAGCCCTGTCCGGTTCAATGTATAACTAACATGTCCAAACCCTGTTTGTTCAATCTGTAATTAGCATTTATTAACATAGTTGTCTACTTTATTGTTTGTCCAACATGTCTACTTATCCCTGCCTATTCTTCTTCAGTCTCCTAGTCTCTTAGGACATTCGATTGACCTTAATTGTGTGTCTAATCCTGTCCAGTACCCCCATTGCTTGCAACATGGCTTTGTTGCATCCTTGCTCTATGTCACCAATTACTTACTATCATGTCTAACATGTTAATGCTATAAAAAACTCCTAAGTGTTCTATGAAATTTGTTTTCTATATGTCTCCCTGTACCCTGTTCATGTGTTCCTTAATGTGTATTCTATGTGTCCCTAACCCCTTTATCCCTGTGTGGAATCTATTTGCCAAATGTTTCTTAATCTTGTTGTTCTATGACCAATTGGTTTGTGTTATAATTCCAAAAGTGTTTTAGCATTTTTCCCAAACTATTTTACTACTAAACTGGTTTTGTGTTTTAGAAAATCTTTTTCACTCCTAGAGTTATATCAACACTGTTTTCATATCAAAACCTTGTCAAAACTATGTCAAGCACTCTCACTTCAATCTTAGGTCAATAGGTTCTGCCCCTCTAGTGTGTGTACTGCCTTGGGATCCTTGAGATTCCTCCGAACTCTGGCACACTGGGGCTGGCCTTTCTACACTGCACTTATTCAATCCTTGTTATGAAAGTCTAGGTGTGAGCACTGCCCGGGATCCTTGAGGTCCTCAGGGAACTCTGACACACCTGGACCTGAAATTGGCTGTGAAACCCTTGGCATTTGAGACTGCTGAAGGCCTGGTATCTTCAGGTCGTATTTGGACCTGATTCAGGCTCCCTATAGTTTAACTTCTTCTCTTTTTGTTTATTTGTGTAATACGTTCAGCTACTGGTTTGTAATAATTAATTTGTAAACAGATATTGGGGTGACTAGTGAAAAGGGAGGGTAGTGTATGGTACTGTGGGTAAAAACTGGGTAGAAACCATGTTCCTAGGCTCTATTTTCTGTGAATCTGCACTAGAAGCCATGTCTTAGAACTAATGTGTTCATTTGCATCCAAATCATGCTAAACATGCATTAGATATCATGTTCTTAGGGCTTCACGTTTATTGCTTCAGCACATCAATAATCCATGCTTCAATAGATGTTTTTCATTTAGAAATCCTGCTGATAGGTTAACAATCTCTTTCTAATAAACTGACATGCCAATATGCATTTAGATACCATGTTCTAGGAACCCTGCTTGCATTTATATGAACACGCCTAGTTCCACTAAAATAAGTCATTGATCTAAAAATGTATAGAAAAATCGTCTCTCATATAATTGTCATACTTCCGAATAAAAACTAGTACAAATTCCCTTTTTAAGTCTTCGTCACCTAGAGCAGCATGTTGTAGGTTAAACAACTTCTAAACTGTTTAACCAACTCTTATAATTGTGATTGCACAGTCCCACGCCTAGGCAAGCCTTAAGTAATTAGTCTCTATAAACTGGAAATTGCCTGTTAATTGTGTCTACTGCTTAAAGTTATACAAGTCTTAAAATCAGTAGGCAAACTGATTAGGACCCTTCCATTGCATTATGACACAGTGTTGCATGTTCTATATATTAATGTTCACTTAGATACCCTGTCTTAGGATCCTTTCTCTAATAAAAAGCTGCCTTTGTCTGTGTTTTGAGACGTGCTATTTATTTGCATTATGTGTGGAGGTGAATCTGAGCCTCTTAACTGTTTTGTTACTCATGTGCTAGTCCTACTTGTTCTTGCTTGTCGCCTAGTTTTCCCTTTTAAAACCATAGGGGTTTGTGTAGAACTGGCAGTATACTAGAGGTCCTAAACTCCTCCGGGACCCCAAAGAAGGGACGGGTCACAACACGCATAGAGGTTGTTAAATCAAACTCGCTTAATAACCGCTAAGGGGTGGGACGACGGGTAGATAAGGATATGATGACTTGTACACTAATTCAACATGTAGCCCCTCATTGAGAAGTTATTACCGGGCATTGTACAGATGTGATCCTATAGAATAAACAACTTAGGACCTCCCTTATCCTTTACGTATGTGTGCTTGGACTGCTAATTTGTTAAGACCTTTATTTGTTTACATATGTGCCTGGACTGCTAATCTTTTAAGATCTTTATTTGTTTACATATGTGTGCTTGGACTGCTAATCTGTTAAGATCTTTATTTGTTTACATATGCGTGCTTAGACTGTTTACTTGCTACCTGAATGAATTCATAAAGTATGTTTGGCTAGGACCCACAGTTGTGGACTTTGAGGGGTGCCTAACACCTTCCCCTTGAAGTAATTTCAAGCCCTTAACCTATCTCTGGTTATGGATTAGTATTATGAATGACCCTTAATAGGTGCCCTAACGCACCTTAATTCGTTAGGTGGCGACTCTTCAAACTCATTATACCCCTTTCCCGAAAAGAAAGGAGTTGTCCCAATAATGTCAAAAAACCTGACTAATCCGAAAGGAGATGGAAAAAAAGGGGGCGCGACAATGAGGATGGAACTGATTCAGATGAAGAGAATGATAATTTGACAAAATTTGGGAAGCGCACCATTCTGAATGGGAGGTTATTGAAAGACTTGGAAGAAGTAGACATGGTCTTATTGTTGGATAAGCTGGAGGTGCAGGGCTGGAAGGACATGGTCCTTTAGTTGGATGGACGTTTGGCCAGAAATGAGATAGTTGAATTCATGGCCAATGCTAGTGTCAAGGATGGGAGAGTCACTAGCCAAGTGAAAGGGATAGAAATTTCTTTTGATGCTAAAGAATTAGGAGAGATCCTTGGCATTCCATCTGAAGGCTATGATGACTACACTAGGCAAAAATGGCCAAGCTTAGATGATCTTCCAACTGCTCTGCAAATCACAAGAAAATTCTGCGACAATGGAGAGGAGGTTGAACCTAAGGCTGTTTACAAGAGTGAGATGAAGCCCCCACACAAAGTGGTATTTGAGTTTATCAACAAGCGTGTACTGCCAAGACAGGAGATGAGTCACATTGCAAACTACACGGACTTAGTCCTGATGGATTTCCTGGACAGGGGAGGCGGATAAATTGGCCCTACTTCTTCATTCAGCTGCTGGACAAAGTGATCAATGGCTCCAAATCCCATGCCATTCCATATGGCTTCAATCTTACCTCTGTCCTTGGCCACTACAAGGTGCCTTTGAAGAAAGCAGAGATGGCTTCAACCAAGGATCACTTCGGCAATACTTTTCTGGCTTGTGAATATCCTGTCAATGTCATTGTAAATGAACCTGGTTCATCCAGGAAGACACCTGTGAACAGCAAAGTCAGAGCACTTGTGCATGAAAGCGGGATGAAGGATGCAGAAATACTTCGGCTGAATAACCGTCTAACAGAGGTTGAATCGGAGAGGGATTCTCTCAGAACTGAGCTTTCTAAAGAGAAGTAGAAGAATGAGGGAATAATTAGGGATATGTAATCTCTTCTCCAAGCCAAAAACACAACCCCCAGCTCTTCCCAACCTTAGTAGTCCAGCCTGTCTTAGTACTTCACTGACCCATATT
The DNA here is from genome assembly GCA_005239505.1 of Nicotiana paniculata. Lineage (NCBI taxonomy): Eukaryota > Viridiplantae > Streptophyta > Magnoliopsida > Solanales > Solanaceae > Nicotiana > Nicotiana paniculata. Next base: position 5,402 of record MDKI01282387.1, on the reverse strand, counting down.
AGGGATTTTTGTTTTTTTTCTTGCTTATGGTTTTAACTGTTTCTATTTATATATGTGGATTGTGGATGAACAATGCCTTCTATCAGTGAATTTTGCTGTTTTTACTCTAACTCTAGTCTCTTTTCTTTGATAGTTTGAATTGTTAGTTCACTATTGATGATTAATCTATGATTACAATTTCAGTTGCCCCAGTGGCCATGAGTAATTCTTAAATATCTGGGACTTTCTAAACTTTGCAACTTTTCGATGATGCCAAAAAGGGGAAAAATGGTTGTGTGCTACTCTGAACATGTGATATTATAACCTAATGAACCTAGTTCTTTTATGATAAATGCTCAATACTCTAAAATGTGTCAATGTTGGATTAAGTTAGTTACATGCCTAACACAGAGTTTGTCATCATCAAAAAGGGGGAATTTGTTGGCCTAAGAAATTGAATGATTTTGAAGATTGACAAAGGAACTCAAAGATAAACCAGGTCCATCACTGGAGACATAGACACATGCAGAGTTAAGGCACGTGAGGTGCACATGCAGGAGATAAACGAAATCTGAGAAATAAAGAGGTATCTCCTGATAGAAAATATTGCAAAATGATAAGGAGAAGGACTCCTTATTTAGTAAGAACAGAATCAAAGATAAGAAAGGATTCGAGGAGTTGAGATTAACTAGAACTATTCCACCAAGGAAGAGTAGCATTAGAGTTTAGTAAACCTCTCGTCTACTAATCCTACATATTGCAGATTGTTCTTATTGTACAGGTACGCACAAAAGCAGAAGTTAAGCAAGAATTGAAAGCAAAATTAGCAAGGCAAATTTTGCAAGCAGTTCATATGAGATTTAAGTGTGCGACTCTGAAGCTACTTGGACCAGCTAGAAGAACCAATTCCAACTGTTGTCTTTTATTCTAGTTTACTAGTAGTAGGTGATTTCAACTTGTACCTTTCAGCTTTATCTAGAAGCGTCTGTAATAGGTACTATGTGTTTCAAGTTATATCTAACTTGGAGTTTGTCGCAAATAGCTAGAGGCTAGTTTGCCACAAATGGATTATAGGTATCCTAGGTTTACAAAAGAGTTTTTGTAAATGATGCTTGGCTTACTGATTTAGTAAAGAGTTTGGGAAAATCCTACTGGGAAGTAGGTCATGGGTTTTCACCTTTTGAGCCAGGTGTTTTCCACGTAAAAGTCTCTGTGTCTTTATTTTCTGTATTTATTATTCCGCAAACAGTAGAGGTTGGAGCACATAGAAGAACCTGGTCCTTCTATAACTAGTGCACGTGAAAATCGGACACCACACGGATCACCCCCCTCTAGTGTGGTATTGACGTTTAGAACATTAATCAAAAAGTTATTTTTACATCCATTTGATGGATAAAAAACTTATGGATAAAAGCTAAGGCAATTAAAACTCGAATAGAAAAAATTCTAGTTACCGGTGCAATGTATCAAAATGATCTATATTTTGTTTTTGAGAAAATCCTTTTGCTACTAACCACGCTTTATATTTATCTAAAGATCCATCAGGATTAAATTTCCTTTTGAAGATCCATTTATAACCAATAGGCTTTGTACCAGGAGGTAAATCAGTTAAAATCCATGTATTATTTTTCTTAATAGAATCAATTTCAACTTTTATTTCCTCTTTCCAATATGTAGCATCTGAAGAAGATATAGCTTCAAAATAATTTGATGGTTCATTATCGACAAGGAAAGTTTGAAAATTATTTCCATATGAAAAATATTCTTTCCTAGGCTTTTTCTCCTTCTCAGTTCCTCATTAGAGGTAATTTTATTATTTGTTTCAACATGTGTATGAGAAACTTTTTCAGACAGTGGATAAATATATTCAAAGAACTCAACATTATTTGTCTCAATTATAGTATTGCAATCAAGCATATCACTTTTTAAAACAAGAAATCTATATGCAACACTATGTTCAGCATATCCAACAAGTATACAATTAGCAATTTTAGAACCTATTTTTCTCTTTTTAGGTTCAGGCAACAGAACTTTAGCAAGGCACCTCCACACTTTTAAATATTTCAAATTAGGTTTATAACCCCTCCACAATTCATACGAAGTTTTGCCAGTTCTTCTATGTGGTATTCTATATTGTAAGTGACATGCAAATAATATAGCTTCACCCCAATATTATCAGGAGCATTCGAACTAACTAACAAAGAGTTCATCATCTCTTTGAAGTGTTCTATTTTTCCTTTTAGCTACTCCATTTAACTCAGGTGTATAAGGCGGAGTTACTTCATGAATTATTCCATTTTTTTTCATAAAAATCATTTAAATATAAATATTCTCCACCTCTATCAGATCTAATTGTCTTGATTTTTCTACTAATTTGATTTTCAACTTTAGTTTTATAAGAAATAAAAGCATTAAATGCATCATCTTTATTTCTAAGCAAATACAACTTAGTATATCTAGAAAAATCATCAATAAAGGTCACATAATATCTTTTACTACCTCTAGTCATAGTTGGCTTCAAGTCGCCTAAATCAGTATGAATTAAAGATAACAATTCAGTTTCTCTATTTACGGGAAAACATGTCTTTCTAGTACTTTTAGGTTCAGCACATATTTCATACTTGTCAATATTATTTGAGTCTAAACTAGATATTAATCCTAGTGACTGCATTTTCTTTATATACACGACATTAACATGTCCTAATCTAGCATGCCATAAAGAAATAGACTCAACCATATAAGCAGAAGCAAATGCATTTCCATTGATAACATCAGAAATATTAAGTACAAAGAGTTCTTGGTTACAATAACCCTTTCCCACAAACATATTATTTTTGGTCATTATGATCTTATCAGATTCAAATGATACTTTCACTCCGGCTCTTCCCAACAAGAATACATAGATCAAGTCTGCCCTCATAGTAGGAACATGCAGTACATCAACAAGAGCTAAAGTTTTTCCCGAAGGAGTTTCAGGAGAACTTTACCCTTACCCAAGACTTTGGTAGTACTTGAGTCTCCAAGGTAGACCTCTTCTCTATCATCCTCTACATGAGTATAAGAGGAAAATGCTTCTCGATTAGCACAAATGTGCCGAGTAGCCCTTGAGTCTATCACCCATTCTTTTGCATGTGCTACAATATTTATGTGATGACCCAAGGGGTCATTTTATGAATTAAGACTCCGTTCTAGGCTTATTAACCCTAAAAATACTAATTTTAATTACCTCGATTTGCATGCACAGTCCGGGCCGTGAAACCAGAAAGCTATTATGTGAAAATATAAGAAATAATAATTTTTAGAATTAAAATTTGGTTTTAGTTGAATTGAGTCAACATTTTTAGTAAATGAACCCGGATCTGTGTTCCGATGATCCCGAGAGGTCCCCAATAAAATATGGGACTTGGGCATATGCCCGGAAATAAATTCTGAGGTCCCAAGCCTTAGAAATCAATTTTTGAAAGAAATTATTTTGCTGAATTATTAATGAAATAAAGAAAAGAATTAATGTTTGAAACCATTGGTATCGGGCTCGTATTTTGGTTACGGAGCCCGGTATAGATTTGTTATTGTATTTGAATACTAACTGTGAAGTTTGGTGAGAATCGAGGTTTATTTGACGTGATTCGGCCTTCCGATTGAGAAATAGTGAAATTAAAGTGTTCTTGAGAAAATTGATGAGTTTTGATGTTTAATTCATAGTTTTATATGTTATTTCATGATTTGATCACACGATCAAGTCCGTATGATATTTTTAGACTTGCATGCATGTTTGGTTTAGAGCCCCGAGGGCTCGGGTGAGTTTCAAATAGGTTCGGATTGTGTTGCGCTCGTTTTTTCTTATGTTTCGGCGTCGTTTCTTCAAGCATGAATGATATCATATTGAACAAATGAGCTCCAATTTCTATTTTGATTAAATTATTTGATCCGTATCGTAATCACGGACCCGTAACAAAAAGAATATTTGAATTTGGACATCGTATGAAGATTTTATGGTCATTTTACTAAGGTTGCCAGATTTTTTTCAGATTAATTACGAAATTGCCACTGACAGCGTATTTAAAAATCTGCACTATTTGCAAATATTAAAACCTACATATCTCATTCATTATAAGGTCAAATTGAGTGATTCAAAAGCCTAACTTGACCAAAATTTCACAAGGAATCCATTGGAGAAATAAAAATCAAGTTTCGGGATCATTTGGTATGAGAAACGAGGCAGAAAAATATATTAAACTAGGAGTTGTTCATTCGGTCATATTTTGAGTTGGGGAGCCCGGATTTGGGCGATTTTCACCATAGGGATTGGGGGTAAGTGTTATCTACCCATTTTTTTTGTTATATTTCAATTACCCAATATTTTTAATCTTTTTAAATAAAAAACTAAGAATTTTCATGGTAAAAATTGAGGGTTTGGGTAGAATTAGGGAATTTTGTAAAAATTGAATCTTTACCTCGAATTGATGTCAAATTTCGAAACCAATTGTATATTCGGGCTTGTGGGTGAATGGGTAAATGTAATTTGGTCCGAACCCCGAGTTTGGACCAAGCGGGCCCGGGGTCGGGTTTTAACTTTTTTGAGAAAACTTAGAAAAAGTTATAATTTTCAGTAAAATTAGTTCCTTTAGCATTAATTAATGATATTAAATTAATTATGGTTAGATTCGAGTGTATTGGAGGTGAATTCAAGAGGAAAGTCATAATTGAACAGTGAGTGGCCTGCGGAGTTGAGATAAGTGCTTGGTTTAACCTTGATTTGAGGGAATAGGAATCTCCAACTAAATTGTTATGTGAAAATGTATGTGAGTGGTGTATAGGTGAGGTGACGAGTATATGTGCACCACCAAATTATCTGCTTACATGGTCCCCTCCCCGTTTCTAATTTAATTTCTCGGGTTATAATTATTTCATGTCCATTGTTGTTTCTATGATTACTTGGCTTGTTAATTTATGGTTAAGTCTGATGGAAATTATTTTTGGAAAAGTACTTGTGTATTGCTTTGTTTATAGAGAGCTCCTCACGTAAAGAAGAGGGAAATGCTATTAGGTATGCACTAGTATATATATGCTTCTCTTAGTCAACCATAATCTGGTTAGCTTAAGATGGTGCTTGATTCTGTTGAGTAATTTAGGATCTTAAGATGGGATGCTTGAGACAAGTTGTTGTTAATTGAAAGAGCCGTAATGATTCCAGAGTCCATATTATTGATATACTTATAAAGCAAATAGTCATTCATGTTTTCACATTTGTTACATGCATTTTGTAGTTCGATGGAGATTGCGATTGCATATTGTCTTGTAGTTGACCATGTTTGTACATGGATATGTAATTATCGTAAAGCTATTCTCATATTTGCTAGAATGTTTACGTCTACATAAAGGTTGAGTGAGTTGACATTGTTTTACGATATATATATATATAT